>PVKE010017195.1:0-31057 GCA_004027555.1 Craseonycteris thonglongyai
CCCCCCCACACACCACACACACAGGATTTTAATTTTTTTAACTAATAGTGGTTAAATTTTTTTGTTTGTATAAAAGTATTCATTCATGCTAATAAATTACTCTTCCTTGAATAATTACAATTGGAGCATGGTAAATTCACCAGAAGAAATTTTCTGGGTCATCTGGTCCAATGACTTTATCTCCTGGACGATACTTGTAAAGAAACCCAGGGAGGTAGGAATCTCTCTCAGTCACGCAATGCATTAATAATAGCCATGCTGTGACTTGAACTGAAGTCCCTGGGCTCATGGCAAATGTTCTCACAGGACAACCTGTTGTCTCTAAGTAGAGTGGGTGATGGGTCTCTTTCCATCCAGAACTTTCCTGATGTTTTACATAATACACCTCAAGGTTTTACAGGTAAAGATATTGTTGATAAAAACATGGAGATGATTTCCCAGTAAGTGCTTCTTTTCACAGTATGTTCCGAACTGCTGAGAACTGATTCACTGTGGAATGAACTCTGTAAAGCTCCTCTCAGGTTGTTGTGACAAGTCTGCTGAGTGACCTCCAAGAGATACATAGTAGAGGATTATCACATTTGCTAAGTGTGCTTACTTAAATCCAAAGGCTTTTGATTTTCTCTCTCCAGAATTAGACATTCATGTTAGGTATAGTCCCATTTTCAGAAAAAGTTTCTGTGGAATAGTAGCAAAGATTATAAAACTATGAGATTTTTATTCTCTAGTCTAGAGAATCTTCCACATCACATTTTTATATTGTATAACGGAGTATAAAATATTTATTCTAAATATTTTCTTTCTGACACACACACAATAGCATATAATGGATATACCCTCCAATAGTAGGCTACTTTAATATTTCACAAAAATTTTGGGAAATTTAGTAAAACTTGAAATTTGCTAAATGTTAATAGTTTTATTAAATTTGCTAAAATTTTTTATAATTATTTAGGAAACTTTTTAATCTCATATATTTTTTTAGGGGAATCAAACATATGGTGATGGCAAGTGAGCTGATTCTGGGTGGTGAGCACATAGTGCGATGTATAGACAATTTAATGTAGAATTAATTGCACGCCTGGAAACAATGTAATTGATATCAATCAATGTCACCCAATAAATTTAACAAATATATATATATATATATATATATATATATATATATTAAATATTTAGCTCCATTCAGAAGAAAAACTTTCTGTAAATTTAGATGTAATATGATTTTATTTTACTTCAGTTATCAATCAATATAAGCTTAGTGTTACCAAAGGGAGGAAATCAAATAATTTAAAATATCTGAATGCATTTAAATTTCTCTTGGGGATGTTATGAGAGTAAATAATTCTCAAAAGATAAAATTAATTAATCTTTTTTAGCAGAATGCTGCTATACATTTTCCAAAATATTACCAAAATATTTTTATTTTTATGAATACCATATTTTCCGGCGTATAAGACGACCAGGTGTATAAGACGACCCCCTAATTTTACAGTTAAAACATAGGTTTAGGCCTATACTCGCTGTATAAGACTACCCCCACTTCCGAGGCTGTAGTCTTATACAGCGAATATAGGCCTAAACCTATGTTTTAACTGTAAAATTAGGGGGTCGTCTTATATGCCCGGTCGTCTTATACGCCGGAAAATACGGTAGTGCAAAATTACAGTTAATATTTTAATGTAGGAAAACTTTGGTGAAGATTTACTTTAATTTTCTCTCAATCAATCAATTTATAGCCCAATTTACAATGACTTTTTTGGTTGTATTTTATAAACTAATCAAAAATATTTCAGGCTTAATAGCTGAAGATAAGGCTGTGACTTTTAAATATTCAGGAATGGCATTTTTCTTTTCAACTTTGAGTTCTCTGTAACAATACAGGATGTAGTCAGTAAAATTCTTCTTATTAATCATTAGACTACATTGCATGTGTAACAAAGTGTAACCAATACATCTGTTCTGAATGTCTGTGTTGTTCATGGTCTTTATTTGATGGGAATAATATTTCTTCATAGGAAGTTAGCATTACACAAACAGACTTACCAGAGACCTTTTATCCACTGACCTATCCCTTGGTTTTTATACTAATTGTTATTAAAAATGCATTGTGTTAGTGACAGGAATTACAGGAAAGAACTTTTTTTTTTAGCTAACCAAGAGCACTGCTGCTGGTTACTTCTTTGCTGGAGTACCTATGCATGCACTTACCATGAATGGGGCTCTCTATTCAGCACTAGGGTAGGGACTAAGGGGCCCTAAAACACACTTGACTCCTGGCCTCTATGGTAGCTTCCTGACTTCCTGGGTACCAGGAGAAGAGAGAAAGTAAGAATTTGGAAACCAATTTGAAGAAATAATGAAACCTTCCCTAACCTGCTATAGAAAATAGACATATAAGTCTAGGAAATGCAAAGTCCCAAATAAGATAAATCCAAAGAAACTCACACCAAGACACATCATAAAATGCCAATAATTAAAGACAAAGAGAGAATCTTAAAAACAGCAAGAGAAATCAGTTCCTTACCTACAAGAGAGCTACCATAAAACGGTTAGCTGATTTCATTGGAAAAACTTTACAGGCCAGAAGGATTGGCATGAAATGTTCAAAGTGATGAAAATCAAGAACCTACAACAAAGAGTACTCCATACAAAATACTGTACTTTAGAATAGAAGGACAAATAAATACCTGGACAAAAATCAAACTAAAAATTAATAATATAAAATAAACTATCTAAAGGGGTTCATCAACACCAAACCAGTCTTACAAGGAATGTTAAAGGAACATTTTAAAGAAGAAAATAAAAAATATGAATTATAAAATGCAACAACTACATGTCCATCAAACATTACTTTAAATGTAAATAAATTAAATGCTCTAATCCAAAGGCATAGGGTGACTGAATGGATAAGAAAATAAAACCCTTACATATGCTGCCTACAAGAGATCTACTTCAAATTGAAAGATCCACATAGAATGAAAATAAAGGGATGGAAAAAATGTTTCATGTAGTAATATCTATATTAGACAAAATAGACTTTAAAACACAGACTATAACAAGAGACAAGAAACAATTCTACGCATGAGTATTTATCTGAAGAAACCCAAAAATACTAATTAAAAAGAAAATGCATTTCTATGATGTACATTGCAACATTATTTACAATAGCCAAGATATGAAGGCAACCTAAGTGTCTATCAATAGATGAATGGATAAAGAAGTAGTAGACATATGGAGTGGAATATTATTTGGCCATAAAAAGAATGAAATCCTGTCATCTTCAAGAACACAGCATGTGCAAAGGGGTCCAAAGATGATGAAACAGTAGAAACAGAGGGGAGTGAGAGCAATCTTTGTTCTCTAATTTATAGTTATAGTCTAGGTACCTATTAATAGGTCGGCTAAATACTCAGTAAAAATAACTAGTAATTAAGAATTTCTATAATACTTTTTTTAATTACTTATTTTGTGGTTTGTTTCTTCTTTCCTTTTATTACTATAAGCTTTTCTGCTGGCCACCATTCCACATTCTAAATAATTTTAGATTTCACAGTCCAAGTTGTTCTGGACTCCCCCCACACCACCATGTTTGTTCTATCCCTAGTCATTGTTTAAAAGTAGACTGGCTTTGTATTGAATCTTGTGAAAACTCAAATAATAGGGACTTTTATAAAAATGTCCAATTCTTTCAAGTGTATGATGGTCTAGTTTATAATATCAATAGAAGTTAGAACACATTTTTTCTTAAAATCTAATAAAGTATAAACGTTTTCACTAAAACATTAATATAGAGACATATTTAGAGTTGTATAGGAGACACATTGTGCTGTGTGGAAGATTGTGCATCTCTTGCACTTCTTGCATTTCCATCCAGTTCTTCTCAATTTTTATTTATTTTTCATGGTAACAAGTTCTATGGTTTTACTCATTGTGCATTTTCTAACCTAGTGGCATATGCAAAAAATGTATCACCCAAATGTTCACTTTAACAACAACATCTTCTGGGCAAAACAAAAGCAGGGATCAGAGTCTTTATGTGAAGTTTAGACAATGAACTCCTGGAACTCTGTGCTCCAAACACTACCCCGATGGCACAGCTGAGCAAGGCCCAGATATGGCCTCAACAGCTGGAACCTAATCTACTTTTTAAAGAGAAGTCAAGCAAGCATCTGCAGAAAGGGAAGCCCCTTGTATAGTTTCCTAGGGCTGCCACCAAATACCACAGGCTGGGTGGCTTTAACAACAGAAACTTGTTTTCTCACAATTCTGGAGACTAGAAGGCCGGATGATCAGTGTCAGCAGGTGTGGTTTGCAAACCAAGCCTCTCTCCTTGTCTTGCAGAAGGCTACCTTCTCTCTGTGTCCCCACATGGTCATTGCTCTACATGTGTGCTCCTCCAGTGTCTCTCTTTGTGTGTGCAAATTTCTCTTCTTATAAAGACACAAGTCAGTTTGGATTAGGGTTCGCCCCTATATCACTTTAATCACAAATAAATTTAGAGGAACACAATTAACCCAATAGCAGCCCTGCTTTTTGTTTGTTGTTGTTTGAAGGAGTAAGTGATTCTGCCCACACATAAAGACAACTAAGTCAGTATTAGGTTTAATAATCCTCCTTCATCAAGGGAAAAGTGGCTTCATGTGCTCAAGTGTAATATCAAGGAAGAAGGTAGGGACCCAAACTCTGTCAGGCACAGCAGAAGACATGTTACATACATTAAAAAAAAAAACTTGATCCTTGCAACAACTTTAGGAATAAGGTATGATTTTGAGTCACATTTTACCAATAAAAAAAATGAGATTCAAGTCATAAAGTATCATCCAAGGACCTACAGTATCCGCAGAGCCACTACTCAGACCTGCTTTTTCTGACTCCGGCAAAGTTCTTACCACTACACTAGATTCCACAGGGCCTGCAGAGCACCTGACATTAAGTCTGTGATATAAGCACTAAGTGTTAAGACGATATCTTCACCACCACACCATCTTTATCGCCATCCTCAACTATATCATGATCTACTCTTAGAGCTAAACATTATTATTCCTACCTTAGTGACCAGAAAACTGAGATCAAAAGAAGAAAAAATGTGTGCTTGGGGTTTCGACACTGTTTTTCTAACTGCAAAACTAAACTACATGACATGGCATCTCACAGAATTGCTTTCTGCAAGTTGAGGATTTTATTTCTCACAATTTTCACTCATGCGTTACTCCCTCACACAGGAGTCAGGGGAATTTGAAGTAAGGTAGTAGTTAAAAACTGGGAACTGTGAGTCAGGGCTTCTGGCCTCTGTTGTGTCCACATCTGACAGTTTCCACATAAAGTATTTTAATATAGTATTCATTAGTCACAGAAATTTAACTGTCCATGGAATCCTGTATGGAGAATTCTCTGTTTCAATATAGTTTATTCCTGACATATTTACTGTTTATTTTTAATCTCACAAGCATACTAATGAGAAAAATATGACACTCTTTAGAAATTGTTTTAAATTTTGAATTGTAATTTATCTTGATAAACATACACATATTTTCTGAACCATAGAAGGATTATAAATTCTTACTTATTTGGAAACTTTGTATGCATTTTGATTGTGCTCAAAATCACTTCTATATGATCATGATTGGATTGGATTCTGAATATCTAGTATAGAGTTTAGCAGTATACTACGGTCATGGTGAAAATAATCAAGTGAATATTTCAGCACAGTTTAGTTCTGTTATGGCTGTATATGCCATTTAATTTTCTAAAGATGTGTAATATCCACATCCTTATGAATATATAGTGATTTGTCATTTCTGACTGGTACTAAACTATGTATTTCATTACTCACAATCACAGCTCATTTTCAGTGTGTATAGCAAAAACAATTTTTACTTATTAACTAAATTTAGTGCTAATAAATACCTGCATATATTGTATGTTTTTAGAAAAAGTTTTAATGATATTAGTATCATTTTTAGTAAATATTATAATAGAAAATATAGACATGTCTAGTCTTTTATGTTCATCACATGGGCAAGCATGGTTTAATCTATTTGTGAAAGTTGAAGTTAAACTCCATGAGAACAAGGACTGTATCTGCCACCAGCATGGCTCCTAACACACCACAAAAATACATATTGACTGAATAATTGCCTGAGTGAATAAAAGCAACTGACCTTGGAATGCAAAAGTACTAGCATTTTACCAGTTAACTCACTTCATTTATAGTTGAAAGCATTTATAACAGAGTAGGAAAATGCTGATGTCCCTGGGTTGTTAGTAGTGAGGAACTAAGACTTTTGTTCTCAGTAATATATCATGTTGTGCACAGGTATTATATAGGGCTTTGGGGTTTTTATATAGTCTATGCAATGTAAATATAAGTTTAAAGATTTGCCCCCTTTGCTGCTGTTTTGTTATATTTATAGTCTTTCCTGTTTTAAGACAGATACAAATCCACAAGGTACATGTCATTGTCTATAGAGTTCCATCTGCTATGATTGAAGAGAGTTATGATTTCTTTAAATCAGTTACTGACCTCAGACTGACGGAGTATGGCAATTGAGGACTGTGGCTGAGCACTCACCACTTAAAATGCAGTGAGTCAGCATTCTGGGTTTCAATTCCGAGCAAAGTCACTGACTCATGGTATGTCCTGAAACAATCCTTTTGTGACTCAGTTTCTCTAAGGAAATTAGCTCTCACATATGGAGGGCATTAGTAGTAGAGCCTCAACTGATGTTAATAGGTACTTTAAAATCCTAAAAGGCAAAGCTTAATTTATTTTAAAATTTTGATTGCTCTTTCCTTCACAAGTGAGTCATTTAATGTTGTTATATCTGTGTTTATTTTTACTTCTTTCTCAAATTTATATATATATATTTTTTTTTTGCAAAAAAGAATACCTGAAAATATACCTACAACACTTGAAAGCTAAATTACATAATAAC
Source organism: Craseonycteris thonglongyai (assembly GCA_004027555.1). Lineage (NCBI taxonomy): Eukaryota > Metazoa > Chordata > Mammalia > Chiroptera > Craseonycteridae > Craseonycteris > Craseonycteris thonglongyai. The sequence goes on from PVKE010017195.1 coordinate 6,939, forward strand.
AATATTGATATTTGAATTAACACAGATATTTAAAAAATAACACACATATTATTAATAATTAAATGTAATACTCTATCTATGTAAACTCCTAAAACTTATGAATAAATTTCTATTTTTAATATGTTAAGGCAGGAAGATGATTTTGTAAAACATTCCTCATATCTGTCCATTCTTTTAAAAATATCCCTTAATTTCAGAAGTAGAATATCTTCAAATTTTGAAAACTTGTGAACTCTGTGCCTAAAGTTCATTCATTTATTTATTCATTCACTCATTCTACAAATATGGTTGTGTTCACTATGTGCTCTAGGCTGCAGATGTGCCAATGATCCAGATAGACACACTGCCTTCCCTTGTAAAGTTCACCTATTAGAAGGGGATAAACTTTATGAGAATAGAAGTAGAATAAGGGCAAATTGTTGTAAGGGTGACCAAGGAATAAAGTATGGACTGTGATAGAAGAGGAAAGAGGAGGACCGTTTTTGGTTTTTTTTTTAAGATTTTTTTGTTGTTTTTGATAAAGAGAGAGAGACAGAGAGACAAAGAGAGAGAGAGAGAGGGAGAGAGAGAGAGAGAGAGAGAGAGAGAGAGAGAGAGAGAGAGAGAAGGGAGAAGGTCCAGTGTAGTTTCCACAGTTGTATGTCATCAGTTTTTGAGATGGTTTCATTCCGTACAAGTGGGTGGGGGCTGCGCAGGACAGGAACTGGTCTGGGTGTTCCCTGCATGGGAACATCCCCTCGAGCCAGGGGCCACACTGTGGAGTGGATTGGGGCTGAGAACTAAATTGGGGTCCTCCTGCATGGAAGCACATCCCAGTTCAGCATATGGGTTTGCAGAGGCTGGGCCGGGATTTGATCCTCAGTCCTCAGGGCTGCGAAGTGAACTCTTAATTTGCTGAGCCATCCTGGTTTCCCCAAGAGGACGTTTTTGAAAGTGTGAACAGGGATCACATTCCTAAGAGGTCACAATTAAGCTAGCCCCCAAAATGAAGTAACCCATGAAGAAGAAATTGAATGAAGAACGAATCTGAGATATGAAGACTTGTGGTGTGCCCCAGGCATTGAGTTTGGGCCACTACAGCTGAAATGTAACAAGATGGACAGTCACCAGGACATGCAGGGGTCATGTGAGCCAGGGGAATGTGCTGTAAAATTGATTTTAAATGCAATAAAAAATGTTCATGAATCTTTACAACAAATGTTGCATTTATTAATAATATTTTTATTTCTTCTTTTGGTGGATTTCAACAATCATTCTCTTCATTTCATAGCAAATTAGCATGGGCAAGGTGCTTCTTTGTTTCATTTTATTTTCCTCAATTTGCACTCCTACTTACCATCTGTTGTTTGCCTTGCAAACAACCTATCTCATGCCCTGGATTTACATGATTAAAAAATATATATCATGTTGTTTTGCATAAATTGAGCTAAAATTTTATTTTCTCTTCTCCTTAACTCACTTAATGCTCTAGTTTTAGTTCATTCATGCTGTTGTTTGGACAGTTGTTTCATTCCCTCTAACACTGCACAAAATTCCATACAAAGTTCACCTTTCACACATCAATTTCCTGAGTTAATGATGGCTTTCAAGTCCCTTAATAACACAAAAAGTGCTGTTACATACCTCCTTCTGCGTGATTTCTTATGGACCTGAGTAAGAAATGTCCTAGAAAGTGTATTCAGGTGGCATTGTTGAATCATAAGGCACATTTGTATTTAACTTAAGAGTTTCATGTTGCTTTTTAGACTGGCTGTGTTAGTGAACACTTCTATCAACAGCACACAAAAACGTTCTTGTTTTTTTATATTTTCACCAACACTTTGTCTTATGAATATTTATAGTTTTTATATTTTGATGTGAAATATTGATATCTATAATTTTAAAGTAATTTTGTTCTCAATATTAGAGAGTTTGAGCTGCTCTTCATATATTTGCTAGTCTTTGGGTTTCTTCTTATGGGCATTGTTTGTTCTTTCTTCTGTATTAACTGTCCCTCTTTTTTTTTTTCTATTAGCTTTCTTCTAGTTCCCCATTGATTTGTAAAAAATCATTGTATAGCTTAGACAGCAAAATTTATTGCTATTTAATATATTTTTATTTATTTATTTATTTTTGACAGAGAGAGAGAGAGAGAGAGAGAGATACAGAGACAGAGAGAGAACTGAACTGGGGGAGCTCCCAGTTCAGCACATGGTTCCACACGGACTGGGGCCGGGATTCGATCCCTTGTCCCCGGCGCTGCAAAGTGAGCGCCCAACCCACTGAGCTATCCCAGCTTCCCCTATTGCTATTTAAAGGTCCAATTGTCTTTTTCTATTCTGTCTGTTGGCTTTTTTTCACGTTATTGGGCAGAAATTTTTAATTTTAATAATTAAAAAAATAATAACATCAATTATTTTTAATTTTGGGTTTGAACTTCTATTAGAGATTTTGTAAAGAAATCTTTTCCCACTCCCAGGACACAAAAAGATTCTCTCTCTCTCTTTTTTTTTTTACTATTAACTTAGAGTTTTACATTTTATATTTAAGCATATAACTCATCTTTAGTTCTTTTGTATACGGCATAAAATAGGAGTACAACATTAGTTTTCTTCTAAATAACAAGCCAATTTTTCCAATATCATCCACTAAAAAAAAAATCTATGCTATTCATATTGCTTTTTCTTGCAATTATGTCAATGTTGTGTTCTATATTTCTTCTTCGTTTTGGTCTATTAGTTTATTTTTCTGTCTCTACAGAGGTCATACATTTTTTAAAATTAAAATGACTCTGTAACATCTCCTAATGCTTAGCAAAGTAAATTTCTTTAACGGCATTAAGGGAGTATTGAAATACATCAAACTTGCTCATTCACTGAAGAAAAGAAAAGAAAAAAAAAAAACTAAATGAGAAAAATCAGAAAAACTCCAATAACTGTAAAATAGAAAAGGGAGATTATAATTGGCTTAACCATTGATTTAGTTATTGGACAAACCTGTGCTGATTCAAATGAGAAACATACACACATGCATATATATTCATATACATATACACATGTGTGTGTATTCTGTTCCCCCCCCAAACAGCCATAAATGCTTCTATTTTTTATATTACATGGTTGAATACTTCCTTGACAGTCTTCATATATATTTATGTGTATGTGTGTGTGTATTATATATGTATATATAGTATATATATAAAACCAGCCCTATACAATGTGAAAGGATTTGAATGAAAAACTCAAAAATGTCTTGCCATCATTCTATTTATGATGCCTAAATTCCAAATTCCTAATCCAAACAGATTTACTTTTCTAGGTAAAGTTGTTTAGACAAATGCTTTATAGCAGGAGTGATATTGATAATGAAAGTCAATAGCCAAATTAATCCATTATTTTCAATTGGTTAAATACAGACATCGCAACTTGATTGTTATTTGAGAGTATAAGGGTGTAGAGAAGAAGGGAGATTCAGAATAGAGGATGAAAGGTGGACTGCCCCTCTATTCCTCTGACCCCTGACACTTTCAGACTTTGTCTCTAGATGGCTACCACTTTAATGCAGCTGTTCACTGCCATGGTTCCTGCCACAAGATTTGTATCCCCAAGCAAATGGTGTTGCAATCCCCAATGGTGGTGTATTCCTGTAGATGGAAACAGCAGTTTTTGCTATTTGGAATGCTGAAAGAATTGCTTTTCTTATTTGTGGTCAGAATTAAAATATTTAAAACTGATTGTTATTTGATACTATATTTTTCACTACATTGCTTGCCCAATAACTTTGTTAAAAACAAAAACAAATATCCAAATCTTGGTTTTCCTGCTATTATGATTGCTTCTAAATTCTTCAACTGGGATTCAATCTAGATATTCTATGGTCCCTGTAGGGAAGTCTCATTTAAATAAATGCTTAGATATGAACCCTGTGGTATATATGCAGCTACTGACATTCCTTCTGGGCCATTGTTCTCGTCTTGCTTGGTTATAGATTCCATGGTTATAGATTCCATGAAGCAATGATTATTTTCTTTATGTAAACATAAAAAGTGGGAAAAGAGAAAATATTGGCACTTAGAGAGAGAAAAGAAAGGAAGAAAATATACAAAGAATATAAAAGAGAATTAGTACATGTTTCTACTATTATTCTTTAGTAAAAGATACATTCTGTAAAGCTAAATGTCCTGCGTCTATTTGCTGTCCTTGGTGAATGGAGTTTGGCTGAAGATAAGTTGAGCTCTGTTATTTTTGTTATGTCTCCTATATTTTTTTTATTTGTAAAAAATAAAATTATTCATATAGCCATGGTGGGTATATGAAGAATAAACAAAATAATTAACTAAGAGAATACTTTACACTCTATGAAGATTATATGTTATCAACAACTTTTATGAAGAATAAACAAAATAGTTAACTAGGAGAATATTTTACACTCTACAAAGATTAAATATTATCAACAACTTTATTTTTGTAATAGAGTTCAGTTTTTCATGGGCCTTATCAACTATTTACTTTTTCCCCTTTTCTTCAGATTTCCGTATCCTAGATACATTGGTTATTTGAAGTTAATGTTACATTTTTAAGGTGGTTCCATTCAAGGCCATCTTGACTACTCTTGTGTTAATATTTTTCTTTTTATTTTTTTTATTTTCTTAATTATTATAATATTTCATAAGCATGGAAAGAATAGAAACAAACCACCTTTCTATTTTTGGAGGAAATTTTGCATATGTATAGTATATGTTACTATCTAGTTTGCTTCAATCTCTCTGGGGGCTTGCTTCATGCAAAGTCAATGAGTCAGCAATGGCTTTAGCTTTAAAGTTGCTGGATTAATCGCCACACAGCACATATAAAAGAGAGAGGTTTGTTCCTTCCATTTCCTTCAAACGTTTAAAAGGTTAATACATATATAAAAATGTGTTTGGGTATTTTCTTTGGGTTTAAAGTCTTTCAAAAATCTCATCTCATCATCTGGATATAATTGATTTGTTTTTACTTTGCACAAAGTGAGATATTCTCAGTGCAAAAATGGAATATATTAGTGGTACTTGGTGAAGATTATGGATTCTTCACAGCTACTCTTTTCTTCCTTGTGATCCTCCTATTTTATTCCTAAGAGTACCTAGGTACCAGATTTTGTGAGTGAGTTGACTCATGTTCTGCTGAACAATGGTGAAGGATAATGTGATACACACACACACACATACACACACACACACACACGCGCGAGAGAGAAAGAGAGAGATAGAGATGTCTACTGGATACATTAGCATTCACAGAAAACACAGTGTTAATGTAAGTGATGCAAATTCAATAGGATTAAGAACCACAGAAATTTACACTCAGATAATACTTTTGACCTTCTTAGCATTCCCCACACCACAGATACTCTCGAAATAATTGTTGATTGGATGATGTATTTAAACAGTCCTGATGAGAGCATTTAAGAGACAAGTACATATTCTGCCTAATTCCAAAGTTAGCTCCAAACTCTGCTTTTTAGTCTCTTTAACAAGAAAAACTAATACCTTTTACAAGACAATCCTACTGTAATTACTGAATGATGCATAAATATAGCAATAGACGTATAATTGTTGAGAAAGTACGTAGATTCCATCTGTGGTTTATTTCATTATCTTAGAATGAAGCTCATCTGGACCTGGTAACCTAACTGATATCAGTTATAGGTTTTCTTACTCTGAAGCATAGTAACATAGTGAGGTAGAGCAAATTTCAATTTGAGAAAAAGAGGGGAAAAGTCCTGAATGGAGCTTCTGAGAGAAGGAGTAAATCTTGAGTATTGTTTACCGTACCTACCAAAGAAGAGGTAAGTATCACAGACAAAGACATGGACAGACTTGAAGGATGGTAGAGAAACCTACAAAGATACTATAAGTTTATTTTATGTTACTGAACTTATTCTTCCCTGAACAGCTGTATAAAATTTAAGTTTTTATAAACCAAATTACATTGAAAGCTACTAGAGCACTAACTAAATAAAATAATTTAACATTAAATAAAGTTAAGAACTCCTTGTAGAGTGTAAAATCACACATTTCCTTTAAAAAAAAATCAACTTAGCAATTCTCCCTTTTCTCCTGCTTGCATTTTTAAATCAATGGAATCTGTCCTTTCTTGCTTTATGTAGTATTCATTGTAATTTATGTCTCTACTTTTTCTTTTGATTGTGTTTTGTGTTTTTGAATGTTTTGGGTCATGGTTGTATTTTTTGTGTTTCTTTTTCAAAGCCTGTAAATACTGCATACCAAACAAGAAAAGAAATAATCCCCAAATGGTTTCAAAATCAAATTTATTTTTCTGTAATTTGATTTATAGGTAATGCCCAAATAAAACATTTGAAAAGAACTCTTAAATACTAAAAAATGAAAATGTTTTGGGTAAATGTAGGCATGAAATTCAGGTAGCTGAGTATATTGGAAATGCAATTGAATGTTTATATAGGTGGATGTACTCCATCTTCTAAACTGGCCCATTCAGTGCTTCAGTGTTCACATTGTCAATGTCCATACGTCCATATAGTTGCATAGCATCACTGTAAGTATTACAGGAAATAGAACTATCTGCTAAAAATACATTTGAGTTTTTAGCCTTTAAAACTTTATGCTTTCAAAGATATTGTTGACATCATATCTTTGACAGGTGCTATTCTACTTCATAAAATGTTGTTTTTTGCCTTTTTCATGTGTTCCAAAGATAAAAGGTGATTCTGGTCCTAAAGAGCAGTGTCAGGAGCAGATTGGCCCTCTCCTTCTTTAGAAGATACTGATAATCACCTTTTACTTAGCTTCATCCTCAATTGCTTGTGGATAAGCCAAGGACAGTCAGTGATAGAAAGCTATAGAGATAATCTGATATCACAGAATTGAGGGATAGGACAAATAAAATGTTTTGGCATATTAATACTAAGGCTATACCTCTGTGTGATCTGGAGTTGCTGATGAAATCTGGGCTTAATATTAATGCAAAGCAGTACAGATTTTTAATACTCCATTGTTTAGTCGTGGATACAGGGAGAAAGAGGAAAAAAATCACAATACACCACTATCTACAGGAGCTTTTTCAGTGATCAGGAGGGAAGCAGGCTTATTCAATTCATTCAGAGACTGAAGGCACATAAAAACCAAGTTAAGTGAGGTAGGCACCTTCAGAATATGTTTAGCTTTCTGCTCACTAAAGTCACCAATTAGTTGTATTATACAGGGACAAAGTCACACTGTGTGGGTCTCAAAATTTTAAATATTTTGGGGTACCCACACATTATTTAAGAAAAATAATTTAAAAAATATTATTAATAAGAAATTGCTAGTATGCTTTCTAGGCATTGGAAAGGACTCATGCAAGTAAAGGGTTCTGATGCTGAAGTTTCAATAACTTCACAGAAATTGTACCTCTGATGGCAAAGGAGCATGAAAATGTTAGAGGAAATTCTATTGTCATCTTCAACTTATTAGATAGGAGAAATAGCTTCTAGGTACAATGGCAACATTTAAAAAATAAAGTTGGGGAGTGGGGGTGGGAGCAGGGAAGAAAGACAGACTGAATGGGAATGACAGTTTCTTTGGGGCATTATATATAGGAGTATTCTGGAATCAATTCATACTGACTCACAGGAGCTTGTTACTAAATTTTCAGGAAATCTGTGACTAGGCTGAAATCTACCATAATGGGATTATTTATAAAATAAAAGCCCGTAAATGTTACGATAGCCGGCTTCTGCTTCCCAAGGGACCATTTTTTAGTATTAGTACATTGTGGGAGTTTATGAGAATTCAGAATTCTTGAAGTTAGTAAATGGAAATTATGACAAAATTTAGAGAAATAATCTGCGCCACTAGTCTGTTATACACATAGGAATCCCCAGGAAAGGCTTTTCCAGAAATTTGAAGAAAAAAAGCCGAGGATGGAAGCACACCAATTGGACGCTTTCCACACACCCAAGATCTAGCATCAATATGGGTGACTGTTCCTGTGAATCACAATCCAGCCTCTTAGTTCCTATATACCTTACTCTCCTCACAGCAGTAATGTCCACTCCTTCTTTACATTCATGACCACATTTTAGACATCCTCATCACCTATAGATCTTGCATCTCTCAAAGTCATACTTCAAACACTCAAGACTCTAAAGACAATATATATATTACATATATATATATAATTTATTTTATTTTTTTGGCCAGGCAGTATTACAAATATTCAAAATAATGTGATCAACAAGAAATATTCTTATGGGAAAACAGACAATAAAAAAGTAAACTAACCATTAGTAAAATAATTTTTGATAGTCTTAATGCTACAAAGGAAATGTAGACGTGTGCTATGGCAGCTAATGATGACACTGGGGAAGGAACATTACCTAGGCTGATTTGGGCAAAGCCTCTCTGAGAGCTAATATCATCTGGGCTATAAGGAGTAGAAAGAACCATACAAAGAGAAGAGAGAAAGGATATTTAGATCAAATAGCATGTGCAGAGGCCCTGAATTAAAAAAATCTTGACTCATTTCAAGAATAAAATGGAAAATTTGGGGGGAAGCTGGGATGGCTCAGTGGGTTAAGTGCTCACTTTGCAGCCCCAGGGATCAAGTATCGAATCTCGGCCCCGGCCCGTGCAGACCCATATGCTGAATTGGGGAGTGCTCCCAGTTCGGTTCTCACTGGGGTGAGACCCCGGACCAGTTCCTGCCCTGTGCAGCCCCACTCCTACCTGTGGAATAAAACTATGTGGAAAAACCAATGATGTGCAACTATGGAGACTGTTCTGGGCGCTCCCGCTTCTCTCTGTCTCTGTCTCTGTATCTGTATCTCTGTCTCTGTCAAAAACAATAAAAATAAATTTAAAAAAAAATGAAAAATTTTAATATGGAGTAGAGAAATAGAGAAAGAGGTCATTCTAGAAGATGAAGGTAAAGAACTAAGCATAGACTTGTAAGGTTTGTAAATTTTTGTATTTTATTCTAAATACAATGAAAGGCTTTTGCAGGATATTTAACTGGAAAACAACTTGATCTTTTTTGTTTGCTTGTTTGTTTGTTTGTTTGTTTAATGATTACTTTGGCTTCTTTGTGAAAGTTACATTAAATAGAGATCAGAGTGAAATCATAAAACCAATTAGAATATTTTTATAAGTTTCCAGAGAGTGTGGTGAAGGTGGTAGATGTAGGGTGATAGATAGATAGATTTTAGATTATTTAGAAGTGCTACCAATGATATAACAAGATTTCCTAACAAGATTCTTTAGAAGTGCTACCAATGATATAACAAGACTCTTTAAAAGTGCTACCAGTGATATAACAAGATTGGTTATAAAAGAAAACACATAAAAGGGATTCAAAATTTTCATGAACAACTGGGTGAATAGAAATGTGTTATTTTCTGATCAGAGAGATTAGAAGTGGAGAATTTGGGAATAAGTTAAGGTACCATTTGGGGGTTTGCTGAATTTCAGCTGCTCTTCTCAAATGGAGATAAATGTTAACTAGACAGTTGGCTATATGAAAATGGAGTTCAGTTAATCAATATTGAACAACTACTATGTGTGCAATATTAAGGAAGGAGTGATTGAAGAAACAAGGATTTTTAATTTGGGAGAAGAGGGCATGATTGAATGATTACCAAATGTAGAAATGGTAGACTTACTATATCTTTCCAGGAGGCAAACTTTAGAATAGTTATGAAATTTTATAGATAGGCAGATTATGGTTCAGTGTAGAACTTTTCCATAATTAAAATTTGTTTATCTGTGGAAAGGATTAATTTAAGGTTAATCACAGATGACACATTTCCTTGCATTAGACTCCTTCAAACACAGCACTCTGGGAGAAGATCATGCATTAACAGAGCCCCCAGAAGAGATTGAGATCTCTTTGGAAGTCTCTGGCTAAAATCCTAAGTGCTTTTTACATCAGGAAGATGAAGGAGAGAGAATCTAACCTCTCTCTCACCAATATGTTCCAAGCATCATTAGGCAACATTAATGTTAATGCCAAGTAATTCTTATATCAACTTTGTAAGGTAAGATTGTTTCTGTCTTACTAATAGTGAATATACATGAAACAATTGAGACATACAGAAAGCAGGTAGAAATCTAGATGTTTATAAGCTTGCTGGATGAGAACTCTGCATTACAGAATGGGACTTGGTCAACAGGTGCATGTTTCAGTGTTTCCATCAAGGTCTCACTTCAGCATAACCCACCCGAAGAAGATATTAATTCTGCAAGTTTGACTCCTACCCAGACATTTAAAAAGGGAACTTTTACTCTTTGTGCCACTGGCTCCAGCAGTGAGAACAGAGGGATGAATCTCCTGATCTGCCTCTAGAATGTGTGCTTGCTGCGTGGAAGCAGAAACACAGCTGAACATATTCCGTTAATTCTACCAAAGGCTCTGTCTGCTTATAATCTGATAGAAACATTTTCAATTGTAGGAAAGAGTAAGTGGGGGGAGGGAAGAGACATTACAAGCGTTACTCTAGGCTACGCCCTAATAGAAATATAAGTGTGATTGTCTGTTAACATTGGGATTTCAGACTTCTTTACTTTCTAATTTATAAATTGTTTGACTACATTGTAATGAATGTGTGTTTTTACTGACACTGTATGTGCATGTCCTCTGTATTGTCTTTCAAAACTTTATGTGTTCTTCCAATAAAATGTCTGTTTTGTCTTTATCCCACTTATCTACAACAAAATGCCAATATTTATCATTCAAAGCCTAATTGAGCTCTCACCTATTCTTAAATAATTTCCTGCTCCTTTCAAACAAAAATAACTGTACCCAGCATACACTTTAATAACCTGTTTACTTGTCTTTCTGCCAATTAGAGAGCCTGTCACAGAACTTGGTCTCTTTCATCTAGTATTCCCAGGACCACAGATAGCGCCAGTACGTAGGAGCTACTCAATATATTTTTACTGAACTGAGTTAAATATATCCTAGTTGCATGCCAGTGGACTGATGAAGAAGGAAGCCAGCTACACCAAGGTCTCAGGGCTCTTATCCGAATTCCACAGGGTTTTGGCCCTTGTGACATAAATGATATCACTTATTCAGATGGCTTTTCTTTAACTTGAATTTGGAGCAAGCCAGCATCATTAACATTTCTGAGAACTAGCAGATGGCCAATGGCCCAGAAAACAGGGCTTGCCTCCTGATGAAACTTCACCAATACTTTTTCTTTCTAATATTTGTCTTTCAAACAAAGCTGCTTTCAAGACAGAACCCTCTACTCCCTAAAGTACAGAGGCAATTGGCACCCACCTCTGTGTTGGCATATTTTTAATTAGAAGATTGCAGTATGTTTTCTTTCCACACTTGAAAAAAAGAATAAAAAAATAAAAAGAAAGAAGAAATCACCATGGGTCTGAGAGTTTTATATTCTCTTCTGAGCTGAGAATTGCACTTTCTTAATACATCAATAAAATTTTATTTGGCCATTAAAAAAAAGAACTTGTTGAAAAGCAGTTGCAAATTGCTTGCCTTTTCTGGTAAGTGAGCATGTTTTTAAGAGGGCAGTAAACCCAGGGATTAGGAGCCCAGACTCTGAGCCCAATTGCTCAGTAGCCTGGCTCCACCACCTTCCTGTCTGACGCTAAGTCATTTAACCCCTCTGGGCCTCAGTTTCCTCACTTGTAGGAGGAAACCATCTCATAGCATTATGATGGGCTTAAATATTAAGTAATTTTAAAAGTGATTGGAAATAGTGAGATTAGATCATTGATCACTCTAAAGTAGGCACAAAGTGTTAGCTATTATTAATATTGGTACCTAGAAAATATGATTGATCTACATATTTTTAAGAAATAGGTTTAAGAAAAGAGTTAACTATGTCCACAAAGCTCATTTTGAACTGCTGATTTGTTCTCTGCTTAAAATGAAAAGGAAATTTAATGCAAGTTAACAATTGAAAATGTGTTTATGTGCAATAGGATTTTGTCTCTCTTTTCATTGGAAATGTGCCCTGTAGTCAATGATGTTTTTGTTTTTAGTCTATTTGTTGAAAGTTTCTTTCTACCAATGTCATGGCATAAAAAGTATCTCCTGCTACTAGTATCAAGATATAAGAGCTACTTTGAAGGCAATCTTAAAAATTAATGTACAGTCAGTTACATCTTTTTGTTAACACTGGAGATGTGTGACCACCAAAATTTCAGTGTAGGGTAGGGATACTGAGATGGCTCAACTGGTTGAGTGCTCAGCTTGCAGTCCCAGGGTTGGAGGATCGAATCCCAGCCCCAGCTGTGCAAAGCCACGTGCTGAACTGGGGTGTGCCCCCTGTTCAATTTTCACAGGGGCGAGCTCCATGCGGGAGGCCCCCAGCCCTTTTCCTTTCCTGCGCAGCCCCACTTCCACCTATCAACTGAAACTATGTAGAAAACCAATGACATGCGACTGTGGAGACTGTGCTGCCCCGCCCCACCCTGTCAAAACCAATAAAAATAAATCTTAAAACTAATTTCAGTGTGGGGATGGAGTGGGGAAGTATAGCCAATATGTTCTGAAGGGTTATTTACAACCACAGCCAAAAATGAACACCCACCTGAATAATTTTCCCTAGGCTTACGCTTTTCCCTAGCTTTCCCTCCTTATCTTCTATGTCATGAACCCATGGAGTCATGTGCAGTGCAGAGCATATGCAAGAAGGGAAAATAATCGTTGCTTTCTCACTTCCCAATTAGGTTCTTTAAGTCACTCTAATCAGGTTCAATTTGCAACCATGAACTGAAACTGCTATTGCCAAAGGACTCAACAACCTTTATCTGACAATCAGTGGTTTGCCATCTTCAATTACTCCACCTCTCTGAGCCATCAGCAATATTTTACAGTTTTCTCTACTATGTGAAATACTTCATATCTTAGCTTTCAGAACATTGTGTCCTTCTGGTTTTCACTACTTCAATGACGACTTCAATGACTACTTCAATGACTTTTCCTTCTCAGTCTCATTTTCTGGCTCCTCTTCCACAGACAGACTAAACATTAGTGTCCTTCAAGTCTTACTCTGGTTTTCTTTCTCTTTTAACTTTACTCCTTTGCTAAGCAATTTAACCCCTTCACTGGGTATAAATGTCATCAATATACCAATGGTTTCCAAATTTCTTTCTTTAGTGGCATTGGATTTCAAACAAGTCCACAAATATTTTGATGCACTTCTTATTATAGATGGCTTAAAATTTCCCTTTATTTGAATACAAAGCAACCTTAGTGATTCACTTCTAATGAATACAAACAGACAAAAGTGAACCTGTGGGATTCCTGAGGGAAGGTTAGGAAACATGACACACCTCAGCCCTGGTTCTACCTCTCTCTTGAAATATGTACCTTTGGAACCCAGTTATCAGGCTGCCTGGCATTCAGGCAGCCATGAGGAAGGACCATGTGAAGAAGTTCTGGCTCAGGCCCCTGGTAGATGGCTGATGGCCAATATCACCAACCACCAGACTTGTAAGTGAGGCTTTAGATGGTTCTAGCCTGCAGCCTTAAGTTGCCCGAGCTGATCCCAAATAAAGCAGAAACAAGTCCTCTCCAAGCCCATTCAGGTTACAAGTTTGAAACTGAACACATGTTGCTGCTGTTTTAAGTCAATAAACTTTGGGGATTTGGTTACTTGGCCATGTTAAACAGAACACTATGTAAACCCTTCTTCTTTCTTTGTTCTCCAGAACCTGCCCACTTGGCATCTCCACTTCAATGTAGTATAGAAAATTCAACTTCATGTGGCAAAAATAACTCATGATTTCCTCAACAAAACCGACTCCTATCTCCGTACTTCGTTTGTCTTACTCAGAGGAACTACCACTCAGTTCATTGCTCAGGCAAAAGCCTGGAAATCATCCTTGAATAAGGCCTTTTCCTTGCACCACACAACTAGTCTATCAGCAAATCTTGCAGTAACTACCTTCAAAATATATCTCTAAGATGGCCGTCTCTAACTGCCTCCCCATTACATCTGGTAATCACCGCCCCTTATTCTCTAATAATGTTTGTAGTAGTACAGTGGCCTTTTAAAGCTTCCCTGGTTTACACTGATATAATTATTCTCTGGATGAACATTCTCTGCCAACATGCTTGAATGGCTTTCCATCATACTTACGATAACGTCTAGGTCCTTACTATTGTCTACAAGGACACACATGAATGGGCCTCTGCCTTTAACTTCAGTTTAATCTCCTATTATTTGCTCATTTAGTTCATTTGCTCTGTCACATTGGCCTTTTTGCTTGTCTGTTCCTGACTGGCTGTTTATTGTCTGTCTGGAAGGCTCTTGCCCCTAGAACACATGACTTAGTCTTCAGGATATTCAGATTTTTGCTCAGACATCATCTTCTCAAAGAGGCCTTTCTCTAGGTATTAAGTCCTCTATCAGCCCCTGTTTCACTATATATCCCCCTGTTTTTCTCTTGAACACATTTTCACTATCTGAAATCATACGTATTTATTTACTGTTCCTTCTCTCGCAGGTAAGAATTTAGGTTTCCTGAGGATGCTGGGATGGCTCAGTGGGTTGAGCACTCCCATTACAGCCCAGGGGTTTAAGGATTGAATCCCAGCCCTGGCCCATGTAGACACATATGCTGAACTGGGGTGAGCTTCCCATGTGGGAAGCCCTCAATTTGACTCCCACCTGAGGCAAGTTTCCCATACAGGAGGCCTCAGGCCCCGTTTCTGCTCTGTGTGGCCCCCACCCACCTGTGTGGAATGAAACAATGTCAAAAAACTGATGACATGCAACTATGGAGACTGCTCTGGGAACTTCCCCTTCTCTACATCTCTCTCTCTCTCTGTCAAAACAATAATATAAATATTTTTTAAAAAGGAGGGAGAAGCCGGGATGGCTCAGTGTGTTAAGTGCTCACTTTGCAGTGTCGGGGACGGAGGATCGAATCCCGGCCCCGGCCCGTGCAGAACCATGTGCTGAACTGGGAGCTCCTCCAGTTCAGTTCTTTCTCTGTCTCTGTATCTATCCCTCTCTCTCTGTCAAAAAACAATTATAAATAAATAAATAAATAAATGTTTAAAAAAAAAAGAATTTAGGTTTTCTGAGCTCATCCTTTGTTCCAATAGTCCTCAGTGCCAAGAGGAATGCCAGCGGCAGCTGTAAACAGTCTATGCATATCTGTAATTAAACTCTATTCAATAAAGAAATGGCTCAATTAATACATGATTGATTAGGTTAGTTTGGATTAAAAATGTGTGCAATATTTTATTGATATCTAATCTATTTCTATCAAAGAGAATTTGTTGTTATTATGAGGCTTTCCTTGCTGAACTGGTTTGAGTCTGAATGGTTTTGAGATAATTTCTGAGTATGATGTTACAGGAGAGCCACATATGTAAAATAACAATAGGAACATTAAAATATACAGTGCAGCATTAATACTGAACTTCACTTCAGCCAAGTAGCTACTTATCTATTTATATGTAACCTTTCCTTATCTTATCGCAATATGGTTTTCTAATTTAGATATTGTCAATAACAGTGCTAGATCTGAGATTTTATACTATTTGCAAACTGTAAGTTAGACTATTGCAGAGTTATGAATGTGGGCAATACAAGGCCTGGAAGAGACAAAAGATAATTTATTTTTCATAACAATGCTCATAGCCAGTATATGGATGTTTTCTTTCACTGGTTCCAAGCCCCAGTTACCACAGGGCACACAACAATGGCTAGGTGACATCCAAAAATGCAGTGGGTAGTGTTACAGAAGGGAAATGACCTCTTTTTATAATGGACTGAAGGCAAATCTGCTTCTGAGAAACATATTATCCTTATAAAACTGCCCTCTTTTCCAGAGGGATATACTATTTCTGCCTTCTAAATCTATTTGTTTGGCAACAATTTTGAAAAGATAACCTAGGGGATGGGAGGGGGAACTGTCAGTGCATTTGCTCATAAAACTTGCAGAAATTCAAGAGACTCCTGCAGAATTGTCTTCTGTATGGACTATATATTTGTGAACTGCCCCTCCCCCAATCTATATGTTGACTCTTTAACCCCCAATGTGTTGGCATTTGTGGGGACCTTGAGAGGTAATTAGGGTTAAATGAGGTCATGAAGGTGTGGTACTTGTGACAGGATTTGTGCCCTTAGAACACACATTATACAGCTCTCTTCCTCTCTCTGACTAGGCACAAAGTATATATAGTTCATGTGAGAACATAGGGAGATGACAGATACCTATAAACCAAGAGAAGGGGCCTTAGAGTGAAACTTACCTTGCTTGTGCCTTGATTTTGAACTTCTCAGCCTGGAGAATTTGAGAAATAAACTTCTGTTGTTTAAACCATCCAAGCTCTGGTGTTCTGTTATGGAAGCCTGGGCTAAGACATATTCGAACAAATATATCCTTGGTACAATTTTTATTTATGAAAGATATTTCTTTGTTTTTCTTGTCTTTATAGAAATACAATTGACATACCATTGTATAAATTTAAGGTGTACAATGTGTTGATTTAATACATTTACATGTTGAAAATGATTACTACCATAACAAAAGTTACCACCTCTACCCTGTAACATAATTGCCATTTATTTGTTATGCTAAGAACATTTATGATCTTTTTGCAACATTTAAATACATGATACAGTATTATTGGGTATAATCATCATGTTGTACATTAGAATTCCAAATTTGTTAACCTGAAGTAATTTTCTTAACACAAATAGCTAATAAAAATCTTTTGTCACAGAACTAACAGAAAAAAACAACAACACCATTGCTATAGAAATGTTAAGATATTATTACATACAATGAAGTAAGATTTCACTTTTAATTCACCATTGGCTACTTAGTATTTTGATCTGTCATTTTTAAACAAGTTTTCACCACATAACAAAAAGTTAGAAATAGTATAAAACTGAAATAGTGGCTCATTTATGCATTACAGAACAAAACTCCTGTTATTTTTCTGCTCTGCCACCTTAGTGTGTTGGTAAGATATGGTACAGTGCCAGCTCTATAGTGTGTGGGGCCAGCGAACAACTGGATCAGGAGTCAAGTGTTGGAGCTGCCATTTAGTACTAATATAAATTTCACCAAGCCATTTTATCTCCCTAAGCCTCCGTGTGCTGAATGGTAAACTAGTAATAATGGTAATATGAGGGCTGCCTGGAAAGTATCCAGCCATTTAATATGGAAAATAGAGTCATTTATGGCTGGATTTCCTTTTTTCTTTTCTTTTCTTTCCCTTCCTTCCATCCTTCCTTCCTTTCTTTTCTTTTTGTTTTATACAGCCCTTGTGTTCATCTCTTATATTTCAAAAGGTTATTATGGACACCACAAATGCAAATGTTGTCAAAGAGCTGATTGGAATCTTAAGCAGAACTGATATTTATCATCTAAATTATGAAGAAACACATTTAAATTACTAAATAAATAAATAAATGAATAAAAAACAACAACACACACAGTAGTTTTAAAATATTGCAAGTAAATGGTTGTCAAGTGATGAAAGAGAAATCACAAATCTATTACATGTACCGCTATCACTTGTCTATTTTCATCCTCCAGCTCTGTGTACTACAGCCGTATTAAAGTATTTGCTACTCTAGAGAAATTCTATGAAGTTTTAAACTTCTGAGTCTTTACATTTTAAACTGTTTTTCCTATTAAGAATACCTTGTTCCTTCTATCTACACTTGGTATTTAGTCTTTAAATCCAGGTTAAGTATTACCTCTGGAATTCCTTTCCCAGATTCCTTGGATCAATGGGACTCTTGCATTGTGTCCCAGAGGGTGGGTATTAGTGTATTTTGTCTTTACTTACATATGTATCTGTTTATCCCACTGAGTCCTGGATATTTTGATGGTTAGAGATTTCATTCCATTTACTTTAGAATTCCCAGTACTAGGAGAGACTAGAGAGAGAGACAGAGACACAAAGAGACAGAGAAGGAAGGGGAGGAGAGAAGGGGAAAAGAGAGGAGAGGAGAACAGAGGGGAGAAGAGGAGAGGAGAGGAGAGGAGAGGACAGGAGAGGAGAGAAGAAAGGAGGAAAAGGAAGGGAAGGTGGAACAGAGAAAGGAAATAAGGGAAATTCCTCAAAATTTAATATATTTGATATTTATTCATCATGGAATTATGGATCAGAGCATGGAATCTGCCACCAAATATTAGTTTTCTGTTGGTCATAAACTTTGAGTGTATTGTTTATGCTGTGTCCCAAATTCCATATTTATACAATAAAAATAATGTTGGTAGCTACTTGATACAGTTTTTGTGAAGATTAAATTAATCATCCCATACAAACTGTGTCTATTAAAACTTTGTCTATTCATTCAATAAATATTAGCCATTGATTTCAATACTGATGCATCTTCCTCTATACAACTACCGAATAATTTGTGACAACTAATCACAACTTCAGAGATCGTTAATTTTTCAGATGGAAGTTTTGAGCGATTTTTGTTAACATGCATTTTGATAAATCAGTAAACTAATCTGATTAAGAGAAAGTTGTAGAGAATATGATTATGTATTTTGGGAAACCTATCTTTTATTTATAATGTTGATTGTACTTATTGTGACATAGGACTCTCCAACTTATTTTCACTTTTACTGTTTTTTAATAGTCTTCTTGTGTGTGTGTGGGCGGGGTGGAGATGCGCTGTTGGGATTTATGGGAAAACTAAAACTCCACATTCTTTACTGAACTTTCCTGGAGATCACTGTAATTTAAAAATTAATGCTAAAGTTTTTGTCAGATAGTTAGTTTGACTCACTCCCTCACATAAGCGTCAAGTAAGATTTAACGTAATTTTTAGGACTTGACCAAATCCACAGGAATAGGTGCTCAGACTGCCCAGTATATGTCATGCTTTACAGATGCAGAGGCCATGGGAAGAGGCATGAAGTCTAGGATCACAAATCACTCAGCAATGACAATTTCAGCACACAGATCTGGTTTTCAGCTGCTCTGAGATTCACAGACCAAATGAAAACAGTCAGTTGTCAATGCTACATACATCCTTTTTTTCTCTTCTTTCTTCCAAAAAAATAATAATAATAATAAAATAAATAAATAAATAAATAAATATATATATATATAATATAAACTTAAAAAATTTAGTATTATAAGAAAGAAAAACATGGTAGATTTAAAATTACAACAGATGATGGATTTTATGTAGATTTTTTTTTTTTCTGGACACAGATCAATGAAAAAACATATGTTTTGAACTGAATTGTTTGAGTGTATACATAATATTAATGCTTGGGAATACTGAAGTTTTGTTTTAAGCAACAACACTATTCAATACTGTAGCCTTGATTTCATGCCAGGAATCTGCACCATTTTATTTTAAACAGCCACCAATGGTCATCTTTCAATTGATCTGGCATTGACCCCAATGTTGCCATAAGTCTGTCATTCCCTAATGAATATCCCAGGCTGCGCACATTCCACACAGGAACCGTAAGTGGAAGGTAAAACATGCTCCATGACACTGTGACATTGTCTGGAGAAGGATGTTAATTCTTTACAAACATTCCCACGGAGAAACCTGACCTGTGTTCATCACAAACAGGAACTTTTTCTCTTTTTTTAAACCGGAAGCTAGGGTGAGAGAGGAAACGATGCTGATTTCTGGGAGAAGTGGTGTTGGAAGTCCAGTTTGCTGGCTCTTGGAACAATTATGGGAAGCCCCACAGAGCACGTCCTTTTTACTCAGAATAATAGAAAGCACTTCCACGCCTCTGCAGAAACAGCAGTTCAAAGACAGGACACAGAGTCCCTAAACTCTGGCAGCTTTCAGATAGTGCTTTTTTTCCTTCTCCTCACTGATTAACTGAAAAAGGACTCTCCATGTAGGTAATCTGGTGTGATGTGGGTCTTGTTTATATCCCACCGTGCTATTTGCCTTTGGAAAAGAAACAGTCTGGCCTCTCTAGTCCTATCATTTATTCAATAAATATGCACCAATCACTGTCTCTTCATTGAGCTACACATTGCAGATACAAAAATGAGTAAAACATTCTCCCTGACCTTAAGAATAATATAATTTAGACAGACACATACATTGTAAAGCGTATTTATTATTCTAGAAAGCAATTAGGCAATATGTAGTCAAATTGCTATGAACAAGCAATCTCCTACCTGTTATGTATTCCCTACAGTCTTACCAAAGCTCTTAAGGGCTTTACAACAAGTTGGAGGTAAGACAGGATCCATCATCATGGAAGCACACTATGGGATGCTGTGCCACAGCTAGAAGCAAAAAAATTCACAAAATAACATGAATGCATTCTTACAATACATAATGCTGAGTAAATTTAAAAAAAGAAAACAGAAAAATAAACCATGCCTATATAAGAATACCATACATGTAAACTGAAATGCATGCACATAAAGCAATAATGCCCATTTACTGTACACATAAAAGGAAATCAGGAACACATTGAAATGATGACCTTTGGTATGGAGAGGCATGGATATGGCGATTGATGATTAAAAGTGGTTAAATACATAAATAAATAAATAAGCCAAAAGCAGTCTTTCTAGATTATTGGTGATTGTATAACACAAACTAAAAAATTCAAGTAACTCAATCCTCAACCAAATTCCTAAAGTGGATAAGAAAAGAAAAAATCTGATTACAATACAAAGCACTAAGTGTGCTCAGAATGTAATGCTATTGCAGAGAGAGTTAATAAAATCAGCTTTAGAGATTCAGGAAAATGTTTTGGATGAGGTGACGTCTAGATAGTCTTAAACACCCAATCTCACAGCTGTGGCCAAATTTCCTCTACCGTATAGAGGCTTGTTCTTGCCCTTGATTCTGAATTTAAATTCATAATTTAAGAAGCCATCCACTCCAATAATATTGAGACTATTTCAGCAGATTAGAAAATAATAATTCAAAGTTTAGCTCTCTTTAGCCTTTCGCCCCGATTTGCAGTGAGACAGAGCACACGCCATGCCCAGAGCCCATTCTCTCAACTGTGGCTGCCTCTGTGTCATTCAGAGATTCTGAAATATAAATTCATGCCAGTTATCCTGTTCCAATTTTGTACTCTAGGCTTTTACATTTCGTTTTTTTAATTGTAAAATACAGCCTTGCATTTCTCTTTCAACAGTTAGTTCTCTGGTTTATTCTACCATGGTCCAATGAGGTGAGACCCACTATTTAATTCCGGTGTCTCTCTGGGATATATGCTACTTGATTCAGCCCAGAACCCTCAGAAACCAGAATCCTGCCATGAGCTAGCCACAAAGCTAAGCCCGCTGCTGGAGGCTAATAGTGTATCATGGAGAAATCTACCCATTCCACCTTGCTAGGTCTTTCCCTGCCCTCTTGACTTTCAATGTTGATCAGTGTATACCTTTTATTTTTTTTCACTGTAGTATCCTAACTGTCTGCTCTGTCCTTTTCCTGATACTGTGACATTGGGGACACCCCTTGTATCTGTTATAGGCTGGTGGGAGTGGCAAAGTATACATACAGTAGATATGCAATGAGCCCTGAAGACAGACTTCTTAGGTGCAAGTTCAGATGTTCAACTAATTCATTGCACAGGCATAGGTAGGTTATTTAACTTCAGTGTGTGTGGCTGGGGAAAGGGACAGTACGTTTTAGGACTCAGGGTTTTTCTAAGCATTAAAATAACTGATATGTGCAATGTCCTGAGAGCAGGGATGTCCAATCTTTTGGCTTCCTTAGTTGGGCAAGCTTGCTTTATAGCAAAATCTAGCATGGAGCAAGTACTCTGGAAATGTTATTCGTACTGTTGTTATCTCCAGGTTTTCTCCTCCCTGGGATGCTTGTCTCATTCTTGTTTTCATTCTGGCAATGGGAATAACCAGAGGAAAAAAAAAAAAAAGATTTTTTTTTTTTTTAACTAAAAACAATTGTTTTGAGGACAATGAGGTGCAGTATAGTGAGAACAGCCCAGGATCTGATTTCAGATGACCTAGCTAGGTCAAAGTCACAGCTGGGTCTTCCTCATTGTGTCCTGCTGGGGAAATTTATCTCCCGTGGTCCATTTCCCTATTTATGGAATAAAAATAATAAAAACCTCTACCTCACAGCATAGTGATGAGGATTCAGCAAAGTAAAGCTTGTGAAAATTCTTTTGTAAACTGTGTTATGCTAACATTTGTTACTCTTGTCATTGTCATCCATCATTTGTTTCATGCCACTAGAAACAATATCATAATACTTCCTGTAGAGTCAATGAGTGATAACTCTAGTTAAGTATTCAAGAAACAAAGTTTATCTTTTTTAAGATATTATTTGTTTATTTATTTATTTATTTTATTGCTTTTGACAGAGAGAGAGAGAAATACAGAGACAGAGAGAGAACTGAACTGGGGGAACTCCCCAGTTCAGTATATGAGTCCGCACAGGCTGGGGCTGGGACTGGGATTTGATCCTCAGTCCCTGGTGCTGCAAAGTGAGTGCTTAACCCACTGAGCCATCCCAGCTTCCCCAGTTTATCTTTTAAGATAGGTAAGTCTCAGTGTGAATTAACTGGCCCAACTCATTGTGATTCCACAGAAAAAAATCTGTATGAAGCCAAATTGATTACTAATATATTATCTTTTAAATGTGAAAAATAAGCAACACACACCGTCTCATTTTTTTTCCTCCTAGATGTCTCTTACAAGTTACTTTTCATCAGTTAATATAATCAAGAGAACAGAGCAACTCAGAAAAATAGAGACTTTCCTAGAATATACAATGGCTATATCATTTAATAATTACCACAATCCTAGGAAGTAAAAGACAGTGTTATTTATACCTTTGGGCAGACAGAACCCAGGGGAGTGGGAATTTACATCAATATTATCTGGTTAATTAGTGTTGAATTGAGGGCTAGAAGCCAGGTGACTAAACTTTTACCTCATAGAAGAAACTCTAGAGTTCTTTTTAATATAAATCAAGAATAATTTATATTTATTAGCCGCCGCTCTTTGCAAAGCAATAAAAACAAAAATAGTAAATAGATGTATATGTTTTATTTTCAGGGGGAGGTGAGATATAGACCAGGTGGCATTTCATGTCAATATCTGATTGGATATAGTCTTTCTCCACGGGAATATATCACAATGCATTCAAGCATTACTCCAGGTTCACTAAAACACATTCAATCAATCCCTGTGCTTTTCATGCCCTGAGCCATTTCTCTCTGATGAACTTGTGAAATGTATTAATAACAATGTAGGGTAACAGAAATTGAAATGATTACAGCTCTTTAACCTGAAGCATTTGTGAGTGAACTATGGGTACTAGGCCATTAACCTATTCAGTGCCCTTATTTATTTATTTATTGTTAAATTTATTGGGATGACATTGATTGGTAAAAATTACGTATATCCCAGGTGTACAATTCTACATTATATTGTCTATGCATTGTATTATGTGCTCGCCACTCAGAGTCAGTTTTCTATCACCATATATTTATTTGATGCCTCCTCCCTATTCCCCCATCCACCCCTACTTTCCCACCCACCTTCCCCTTGTTTCTTGCTGTTAACTCCGTAAAGTCTATGTAGTTTATTTCTTGGGTGTGGGGGTGGGGTGGGGGAGATAGTTTTTAAATTGCAGAATTATTGATAAATAATTTTTTTCTTAAGATCAAATATTACTCCTTTGTCTTTATCAGAATCAAGTGTATGTATGTACATCAGTGTTGTCCAACCTTTTCGCTTCCCTGGGCCACATCGGAAGAATTATCTTAGGCTATGCACAAAGTACACGAACACTAAAAATAGCCAATGAGCTAAAAAAAAAAGTCACTAAAAAATTTCATTATGTTTTAAGAATTTTTGTTGGGCCTCATTCAAAACCATCCTGACCTATAGGTTGGACATACGGGTGTACATGTTAAACTTTAATCTCCAGCTGCTATATAACACCTTTAAGTTTTGTTTCTTCTCATCCTTTTTTATAGAAATAAAGTAAAATGGTGCCTACGTATGAATATTTGTCAGAGTATGGAATATTGAGACAAAGATACAAAACTTCTTTAGAGATTCAATGAACAAATCATATTTACTTTACCAATTTATTAAATATTTACCCAAGACACTCCTATTTAGAGTATTGTCTAACGATTGCATTACTTTTTTTCTTTTCATACATAGAATTTTCAAACAACTAAAGTGTTAAAGGCTGAA
>PVKE010017196.1:0-31052 GCA_004027555.1 Craseonycteris thonglongyai
TCTTTAGGTATTATAAAGTTATAAGAAAAAAAACTTTATTTCTGTTTTTACTCATTTTTTCTCCTAAAATATTTTCCTTTGCATTATTTCTTTAATAATTTTCTATCCTTCATCTTGTCTATTGTCCCTTTCTGAAATTTCAATTTTTTCAATTTTGGATATATATTTTTTCTTTTTCTTTTTATTCTATGAGGTTTCTCCCTCCTTATTTTCTAGAGTGATTAACAAATTTATCCTTACAATTATGTCTGTAATCTCAAAGAACTCTTTATTGTTGTCTTTGAAAGATACTTCTTAATTAGCTTATCTATCTATAGCTCGATCAATTGATTTATCTATCTTAAACCCTTTAATTATTTTGGCTTCTGAGGGATTGGATAGAGATAGCAGCACTACTATTTGATATTAGGTTGTCTGTATGTTAAATCTGCACCATTTGCAGGTTCTATGTCCTTCAAATTGTGCAGAACTTAAGGATGTTGGGGGAGAGAAAATGGTGGGTCAGTTCCCATATCCTCTCCTTTTTGAAACATTTGTTCCTTGTTACAGAAGTCTTGATTTCTATATTAGTTAAGTTTTTCATTTTACCACAAATAACAAAACCCACTCAGTAGTAACATAAGCGTGTTATAGTTTTGTTTAGTTTTTTCCCACATGTACCCAGCTGTGGTTCAGAGGATTAGGACCATCAGGACCAAAGCGTCTGACATTCTTGTGGCCTTTCCTAATTAGAAACAGACCACCTTGTTTTCTGAGAAGGGGGAGGAAGAAGAGACAAGGGAGAAGGTGTAGCGCTTAGAGCAGGAAAGCAAAACTTTCTAGAAAGACCTTGTAGACATCTGTTTTCATCTCACTGGACATTGAAAATAATTATTTTCCCCAGCATTTCTATAGCTAGACTATAGCAGATGCTGTTAGCTTCCTGTCTATTGCCCACTCATTTTATTTTTTAATTGGCATTTATTGTTCATCTTAACCTCGTACTAATAATCCCTGGGTTGTGGCTTAGTCTAGTTTTCTTTTTCTTTTTTCTTTTTTCTTTTCTTTTCTCTTTTCTTTTCTTTTCTTTTCTTTTCTTTCTTTCTTTCTTTCTTTTTTTTTTCTGATGGACTTTTAGGCCATTTAGGGGAGGCCCATGAATTGCCTTATTTTAACACCCCCACTCCCCCTAAGACTTGAGCACACAGAAACTGTTCACAGCTTTTGGAATTTGGTTGGCAGCCAGTCAGGAATATAGAGAAACATAAATACTACTTTTTGAACACTTACCATAGGCCAAGAACTTTTCTCAATACTTCACATATATTAACACATTTCACCCTACAACTGCCTTAGAGGGTAGATACTATTATGATACTTATTTAATTGATGAGAAAATTGAAGCACACAATAGTTAAGTAACTTACCCAAAGCCACACAGCCAGAAAGTTGAAAGCAGAGAGCTGGGTTTTAAAAGTAGACAGAAGGTCTTCTGGACTAGAACTCTATTGGACTAAATCAGTCATAAATGACTGTCATCATCAACTCTTAATTATGTGATCAGAATGATAAAAAGCAAATAAAATATACAACCATTTTAAGCCCATACTTTAGTTGACAGCTACTTGAACCAGAGGAGCTACGGAAATCTCTGTGCTAAAGACTGTGTATTCCTTATTTCTCTTCAGTATAGATCAGGTTAAAAACATAACCATCTTCTTCCTCATTCATTCTCTGTGTGTGGAAACCTCACAGTGATCAAAGCTATCGTGGGGCAAAGGGTGAGCCCTGTTGTAAATCGAGCTTCTGTGAGAAGCATTGCCCTTCCTTTCTAGCCCAGGGCTGTCGACAAGGTGCCTGGGAGTTTGTTTGATTCTCCTTCTAAGAAGTAAGTCCATTGTGTGATCACTGTGGCCTGGTGAGAAGGCAGAGCCCAAAGGACCCAGCTTCAAGCTCATTGAAACTTGTGAAACCTCAGTTTCTATGTGTAGTGTATAAAATAAGGCTGATTTGAAGTCTTTGGAGTGAACTAGTTTTTAAATTCAGCCAGTTGTATGTAGAACTTGTGATTTATTTGCAGACACAACAGGGGTGGCTTTTTGTCACAAATAGGAAGTCTGCTGTTTGTACAGAACAAAGATGGAAACTCCAGAAGCCTAGTTTAACTTCATTTCACTATCCAGAGCCTTCTTGGTTCCAAAATTTCCATGTCAGATATTTCTCATTTATCAGTTAAGGGGATATATTCAGGGCCTTAGAGGAAACTCCAGTTATGTATATAATGCTCCAATGCACCTTGAATATTTACAGTCCCAGGAGATCTAACTCATGGCTTTCCCTTTTACTTATCTCAATAGACCTCTTTCCAGCTTCTCCAGTCAATTTCCTACTCAAAACCCACACCATCTATAGCCAAAGTAAATCATTCAGGGTAGGCTAAATGCTGTGCAGTGACCAATCACCTAAAACTCTCAGTGGCTTGCCACAAAGAGAGTTGATTTCTCGTCACGTATTTTCTGCTGTAGATTTAAGTGATTGTTCAGGACAGCTCTCCCCCACATTTAACAATTCATATGGTTTCCTTCTTTGCCCTTTCCATCTCCATACTTCTCACTGTTGCAGATAAAGAAAGTCAGAAAGGGAAGCATCTGTAGTTAATTGCTGTGGCCCAGAAATAACATGTCATTTTCATTCCTGTATCTATGGTAAGAACTAGTTACATACATAGCTTCAAGGAATAGAACGTATAATCCTCTGTGTAACTAAAAGTAGAGGACAATGAAATATTGGTGAACGTATGGACCAAAGCTCTCTTCATTAAACCTTTCACTGAGCTGCCGTACACGAAGTCATTTCAGGAAGGTGGTGGAGTTTTGTCCCTTGTAACCTGATCCGCCACCAATGATGATTCACAGCTTTTGCTGTCAAAACAATGTTAGAAAATGCCCTATTACACTTCTGCTTCTTTTCACACACAGTGAGATGAATTGAGCAATTTCACCACCTTCTACACTTATAAGCACTCCCGGCGCACTCAAAAGTCTCCATTCAGCACACGCAACTTTTGCAAAGGAAACTATAACATCAACGCCAAACGCCCAGTAGAAAAGTAAAATATTTCGCAAAAAATTATGATTTTTCTTCATATAAAAGTATGAAAGAAATATAAAATAAAGGTTGAATAAATGAAAATGTAGTTCCAAAATCTTTATGTGTTATTTCTTCACAACGTAAATCAAACACCGAAAAATTTTTACTTATGGCATTTGGATACAACATATATATTGGAAAAAAAAAAAAATTGAAGGTGACAGTGGCTCCATCCAGTGAATAAAATACAAATGTTTTATTACAAACTGCATTGCCACATGCACCTGTACTACAATAAAATACGTGGAGAGGTGAAAAACACAAACGAAAACCAAGACAAGACATACTCGTCATACGCATAGCAGCAATAGCTACTCATGACAAGACATTATCGTCACACACAGCAAAAGGGTTAAAAACTTCAATCTGGCTAACCTGTGAGCTTCTATCTTTGGATTAGCCAGATCTGGAGTATGGAGTCTTGATGAGAAAGCAACTTAAAGGCCACTTGTTCAGTTTGTCCCAATTAAGATCCTTGGCTTTAGTCTTAAAAAGTGACCATAAAGCCTCTCTTTGGCCACTTTCAAAAGTGGCTCACTATGTTATGAGCCAGAAATTGTCACGTTAAGATAGCTCAAATGGAAAACCCTTCTTTGCTCTGAAACAATCTTCCAGCCATAGGCAATTCTCTGGTCTAGTTCTCTACCTTTAGAAGCCACACTCTCTCATGCTTTCCATATGCCTGAGGTCATCAGTACATCTCCTTTCAGTCTAGGTGATAAAGCCTCAGTTTCCTCCAGTATCCCTTATGTGACCTCCGGGTCCTCACGGTCCTGATCACCACTCTGTGTGTCACCTCCTTTTACTGTGGAGCTCAGAAGCAAGCATCTGCTATCGTCTGGCCTTTGCCAAATAGCAAGTTATCACTTTTCTCTGTACTCTGCACAGTCCCAACAATGCCACCTAAGATAACATTAGTCTTCCCAGCAGCCACAGCACATACTCTGGGCTTATATTCCATCTGGACCTCTTGGGAATTGAGGCCTAAGACTTACCCCTTTTGCCTTCCAGGGTTCTGTCCAATGGTTTGTAGACAAAAAGAGATGAAAATAAAAATGAAAAGACTTTATTGGTGTTGGGCATGCGTCCCAAGATTGACGAAACACAGACATCTTTGATCTAAACCAGAATAGAGAACTTACTTTGCTTCAAAATAGGCTGAAGGGTGACCTCAGCTCTCTCCCTCCTGTATTGAAGACAACTGGGAAATAGTACAAGCCTGATTTAACTCACTCATTAATTTAAAGATAAAGAAGCTGGAAAACACAGGTGTACAGAGAGAGAGAGAGAGAGAGAGAGAGAGAGAGAGAGCGCTAGCATGGCTACAGAAGACGACACCTGGGCCCATTTATTGTCAGACAGGATAGAGTAAAAAGAGAAAAGATTTGGGGATCCTTTACTGGCCACAAAGTAGATTGTGAAAGAAATGGGTAAAAGAGACAAAGTGGCCCGTCTACTAGGTAAAGGCTCTCAGTGAATATGCTCTATTGTATCTTGGCTTCAGATCATTTCCCAATTGAACAGGATTATTTTTAATCGTGATTTGGTGATTCATCAGACTAACTACTCTGACCTCCACACCTGGTTTTGTGTTATTTGCATCTGTGCTAGTCATGTTACTTAGCAGGAAAAGGACAGTTACAGAGAAATGAGACACACATCTTAATATTTCTAACTAGGTTGATACTCCTTGAGTATCATTTGAGCTATGAGTATCATGTAAGGCAAGGTGTCAAACTGGCGGTCCCCGAGGTAATTTTTTGTGGCCCACGATGCTCTGAAATAAAATGAAAATAGAAACAATTGTTATGAAGAAAATAGCGCTTAGGGGAGATCAAAGCAATACCGTACACACAATTCCCTCGTTAACCCTTTAACTACTGAAGATGAGTATACACGTGGCCCAGTGCCTTTCCTGGGGGCCTGTGGGCGTGTATAAACGCACTGACTCAGTTCCGGTGACGTTTGTAAATGTGATGTGGCCCGCGTGAATCTTGCCTGTTGCACCAAATGGCCTGCGTTTTAATTGAGTTTGACACCCTGATGTAAGGCAAGGGTAAAAACATAGTCTTTGCGTGTGTTCTGCTAAATGTAATTAATAGAGAAGTGTATCATAAGAGGAAATGAGGCTGCTTGTCATGGTTTGTTCTGGGTGAGCCCAAGTTGACCACCTTCTTTCACAGGTATGCCTCTGTTCCCTATTTAACGATTCCGCGTAAAAACTTTGGAAGAAGCAGTGTCTGTGCTCCAGAACCTACTGTTTTCTTCTTTACGAGCCCCAGGACAGCATTTATCCATCCACCTCTTCACTAGGCTGACAGATGCTTTAAAATGCAAGGGGATTTTGTGCAAGAAGAATACTTGTACATCTTAGATTTAATAAAAAGCTTATTAATCTTAGGACTTTAACACACAATAAATATTTTCATATGTTAGCAACCAATATCTCTCTCTAACTCAACATTTCAAATATAATCTTTCACAATTGTGATAAAATGATTTAAAATGTCCCAATATTAATACATTATTACAAACCTATTTAACCAAACTTTCTAAACATTTAATTCAAATCACAGGCCAAATATATAACACTCTCCTTAATGTCTTCAATGCTTTGTCACGAAGGCTTACTGTATGAGGTAGTACTCCCCAAAAAACTGAATTTAATTTATAAAAAATTGTATATTTGGGGGGATGCTGGGATACCTCAGCAGGTTAAGCACTCACCTTGCAGTCCAAGGTCCAAAAATGGAGTCTCAGCCCTGGACTGTGTGGACCCATATGCTGAACAGTTTAGTTCTTGCTGGGGTGAGCTTCCCTTGCAGGAGGCCCCCGGCCCAGTTCCAGCCCTGTACAGCACGCCCCCCCCACACACACACACACCTGTGTGGAACAAAACCATGTCAAAAACTGATGACGTAAAACTATGAAGACTACTCTGGAACCTCCCCCTTCTCTGTTTCTCTCTCTGTCTCTGTTTGTCTCTCTGTCAAAAACAATAAAATAAATCTAAAAAAAAAATTGTATAGTTATTCTTACATGTTTAAACTTTAGTCATCTTCAAAATATTTTTTGATGCTGTACACCTATTAAGATGCTTTTTCTGCTACTCAGAACAGTTTGGACTTGTTGATTTTGATGCCTTTAGTGCATCTGCTCTTTGTTTCGCCTCTTCCATATCAGCAAAATGTTTCCCTTTGAGATCTTTTTTTCATTGGGAAAACAAAATTAAACAAGTCTCTTGGGAGGAGATTAGGTAAATAGGGAGGGCAAGGCACGGAGGTCATGCCATTTTTGGTAAAAAGCTGAACACTTAGTGCAGTGTGGGCAGGTGTGTTGTCATGGGGGACGAACCAGTCATCTGCCACAACTCAGGACATATCTTCTGCAAATCGTGACACAAAACTTTGGTTGATCATTTGACCCAGAGAACCAAATGTCACTTGCTCAATCCTCCTCACATCAAAGGAAAAGAATTCTGGTTTCTTGGAGGGGGGATCCCCCTGGTATTTTCCCATATCTGAGTCCCTTTCCTGCCTAGACACACAGGGAGATTTCCTGGCCCTCGTAATTTGGCACAATCCTTTGGCCAATTCTAGCTCATGGGCTGAGAACAGAAGTTAACTATGTCTCCTCTGGGCCAAAACACTAAATTGCCAAAACCCTCCAACGCCCTTTGCCCTGTCTCAATGTATTAGTTATCTATAGCTACATAATAAATTACCCCCCCAAACTTGGTGGCTTAAAACAGTGAGCATTTATTACCTCACAGTTTCTGTGGTTTAGGAATTCAGAAATGGCTTAGCTCGGTGTAATAGTTCTAGCTCCAGGCCTATCCGGAGGTTACAGTCAAGATAATGGCTAGGGTTGTGGTCCCCTGAAGGCCAGACTGAAGCTGGCAGACCTGCTCATGTGATGGCTCATGCACATGGTTGTTGACAGGAGGCTTTACCTCCTCCTTGATGTTGGAAGGAGACCTCAGTTCCTTGCTCTGTGGACCTCTCCACAGGACTGCTCGAGTGTCCCCACAATGTGACAGCTAGTTCCTCTAGAATAAGTTATCAAAGATAAAACTGAAAGCTACAAGGCCTTTTATGATCTGGTCTCAGATATCACATGCCATTACTATGGTAACATTGTATTATATTCATTAAAAGCAAGTCACTAAGTAGAGTTCACACTTAAAGGGAGGAGAATTAGTCTCTACTTTTTTAGGGAAATGTATAAAAGAAGTTGTGGACACATCTTAAAACCCCTACCAGGTAGAATTATGAATTCCCTGCACTTAAATTTTTGTCTTTATTTTTAATATTCCTAGATTTAATTTTTTACATTCACATAGGGCTCAAGTAATTCTGTCGGATACTAATAATTATAGCAGACTCCAAACTGCATGCATGCATGCCATTTTAATAACCAAGAGGTCACAGATTCTGATCTGGGACAATTTTGTACCGTCTAATGTGATCCAAACCAAATCACTGGCTAAGTTCCTTTTGATAATGACGTTCTGTTGTTATATCCGGACTTTTAAGTCCTTGCCTTTCAAAATCTAAATGCAAAGATTTAATTTTTTAAAAACTTGGTGTCTTTCCCAGAAATGATGTATTTCTAAAAGTTTCTTATGGCTGGCAATGCCTAAACTATTGTCCTGTCATTATGATAAATTGGCCTAGCCCATAAATATTAATTGGAAACTTATGCATGACTTATCAATATTGCATTATAATTAGTAGGGTCATCTCAAGGTTCCATTTACTAGGTGATGAGAGATGAAGTGTGTGCAACATTTGGCTAATTAATCATCCTGGAACACTGGGATGCTCTGTGTAATTGGTTGCCGTGCAGGGTCACAAGAGAAATCAACTGTTAGACTTTCTTTCCACCTGCTTATTACATGATACAGTACCTATGTTTAAGGGATTATTTTAGTTTATTTATAGTTCCCTCTGTTTAGTCTTTTTTATCTATAGATATAGTGAGAACTACAACTCTATACTTTGTAAACAGACATATGTTTCATTGGAAAAATAAATATAAGCATGCTCTTCTACTTAGTAAAAGCAGTAAAATTAAACATATCTTAATATATGCATTCTTTTTTTTGCACACATTGTATTAATTTTCCTCTTTTAAATATTGTGATGAATTCTTGGCCTTCTACAAAATAAACTTGTTTCAGGTAACCTTTATTATTATTATTATTATTATTATTATTATTATTATTATTATTTCAAGCTCAGCTTGGTTGATGGGATCTTTTCAAAGTGGCTCTTTTGTCCTTTCAACAGTCACCTTACTGTTATTTTTGAAAGCAACCTTACTTATCTTCATTAGCAAAACTTCCGTACTCCTTAATACTTTTGCTACCCCAATATTTGAGAATATGGGTTCTTATGCCTTTTGGTGGAAAATAGTATTGAAGACCCAGATCTGGATGCCCGGGCACCCAGGAGCAGGTGCAGGCCCTGCAGCTGCCTAGCCTGTGTCCTTTATCACCTCCCTCCTTAGGAGAGCTCTTATTGCATTCAGGTGACAATATGCTCAGCTAGACATAATGACTGTCCTGGGCCTTGCAGCTGAAGATAGCGTGGTCCAGGCTGCCATCCTCTCTTGCCAGGATGATTGTAGTAGACTCCTACTTCCTCTGTGCTCCCTTAACCTCAGTTTTTCTCTGAACACTCAGAGTTAGTTTTTCACAATGCAAACTGGTCATTTGGCTCTTCTTTCAAGACTCTCCAATGGCTTTTATCTTATAAAGTCAGAGACACAATCAGAGCCCCAAGACTTGTCCAACCTTTTCATCTACCATCTTCCCTCCTGCTCACTCTCTTCCAGAACAATGAATTTCTCTGCTGCTGGCCTTTGACAGCCCAAGACATTGTTCCTGCCACACAACCTCTGCACTAACAATCCCTCTGAAGGGAACTGTTGAAATGTACTTCCCCCAAGGCCTCCTTTAGTTGACTACCCTCTGTAAAAAAAACAACAAAAAACCTCCATTTACCTTCTTCCCCTTCTCCCTCAGCCTGCTGTTTGTCCTTCTAAAGTGCTTCACCATTTGTTTATCGCTGCTTCCCCAGGTAGATGTTGAGCCACAAGATGATAAGGACATGTCTGCTCTGTTCTCTGGCTGGTCCCCAACTCTGAGGACAAATAACACCCAATGCACAGTAAGTCTTCTATAAACATTTGTTGAATGAATGAATAAATAAGCAGATGAATAAAGCTGTGGCTCTCAACATTTGTATGTTTGAGGCATGCTTTGAATTTTCAGTAGCACACAGAGTGAGTCTCTCAAAAGTAATCCAGGTTGTTCACTCTTCTGCCCAAACTACTATGGCCCCCATTGCTACAAAGTCAAGGCCAAGTCCATACAGAGCATCTGAATACTGAAAGCATGCCTCAAACACAAACAGGAATGAAGTGCCACGCCTGACTGCCCTCCCATATATCTACTTCACATCTCTTCAGCAAAGCAGCACTGTGTAGGGCAAACCTTCCCATGTGCTTTGAGCTTCACTCCGGAGGCACAGTTCTTCATAAGCATGGTGCTGGCTGATTCCTTGAGGCCTCACGTCTCATACAGCACCCTGTACCTTGCCCTGCATCTTGAGGTAGACAGTCCCCATGGACTGGTCTTGCGAGCTCTGACTCCTCAGTATAGAACCAATCATATGGCAAATGACCCACAGGCAGTGCTTGTCCTTCTGCTTTGCTGCCTTGGACTCCTTCTATAAAGGTTCAGAGAGGAGAAGCCAGGATGGCTCAGCGAGATGAGCCTTGCAGCCCTGGGGTCCAAGGATCAAGTCCCAGCCCCGGCCTGTGCAGACTCATATGCTGAACTGGGATGTGCTTCCCATGTGGGAGGCCCCCAGTTTGGTTCCTGCCAAAGTGAGCTTTCCATGCAAGGCCCCAGCTCTGTTCCCACCCTGCGTGGCCCCCTCCCACCTATGTGGAATGAAAATATGTCGAAAACTGATGATATATGGCTATGGAGACTGCTCTGGGCCCGCCCCTTCCTCTCTGTCTGTCTCTCTCTCTCTGTCAAAAACAATAAATAATAATAAAAAAAAAATCTTAATAAAATAAAAAAAGGTCCAGGGAGCACAGCCTGGCCAGAGGGTACAGTGACAATGAGCTCAACTTGGTACTTTCTCTAATTTTGTCCCTTGACTGATAGGGGAAGACTGCTATTTCAGCTTAGTATCAAGAAGAGCTGCCCAACGAAGTCTGGTAACAAAATAGGAGATTTTAGGAGGCAGCGGGTTCCCCTCCTAGACAGGTGTTCAGGTTCTAGCTGAAGGACAGGTTACCAGAGCTGCTGGAAGAAGGGGCACCGAGAGCAGGCCAGGCCAGAGCTCGGCCAGCTTCCTGCCTGCTGCATCTTTCTGGACTCCCTCCTTTTGAGCTCTGTTGGCTGAGTTAAATGGCAGTGCTGTCCCTCAAGAAAACCCAGGAAAGCCAAGGACCCACCTGATCACCATGGACATGCTCATAAATGAGAGAAATCCTCATGTCTCCTACAGGCTAGTTTGGTGACAGTGATGGGACAGAGCGGTGGGAAACTAGAGAAATGAACCTCTTTGTCCCCTGACATCAGCATCACAGGGTACATTAAAGGTTAGGCTGCTCTCCAAACCCATAAAATGAGTTTGATCTTTCCATCATTTTTCAAGAATGCCCCTGCCCCCCCCCCCCCGCCTTCTTCTAGAAGGATTGATATTTAAAAGTTATTTTTGGCATTTGTCGATAGACATTCCTTTCAGAAGTTACCCGAAAGTCCCAGACAAGTTTAAATGACATTGAAGGCTCTAATAAGTCATATGACTTTGAAAAGCAACTAAATTGGTGGTGAGTCCACCCTATGTCTTGAACAGGGTTTTATTTGCTGAAAGCAGCACGGCCTTTCCTCAGCTCTCTACTGGCCAAAAATATTATTTACATTTAAAGAAAAATAATCAACTGCTTTTTTTGGTGCTCACACTAATTTCCCCTCTGTTTAGACTGAGGTCAGTGTAGCCCTGTTTCCAGCTAACCTCAACATACCCAACCTCCTGGTTTCGTCTCTAGTTAGAGAGAGAGAGACCAATTACATTTTTCATTTCTTTAAAATTGTTTAATAAACAAATGCACATTTCAATATACAGCATTCTATTTTTTTCTGAGATATTATTCTCTATTTCTTCCTCCATGTGACATGCCTTTAAGAAAATTATTTCCACCCCGTTTGAAGGTCTGATCTTCATTCCAGTTGGATGGGATGGCTATCCTGAGCTGAAAAACTGTGTCTTGTTTAGCTTGCCCAAATTCCTACAGAAATGAACAAAGTGAAATTGGAAAGTTCTTGACTGGAAGGAGTTTGTTGATGGAGATTAGGACCTCAAGTTCTACCCCCGCCCCCCCCCCACTCCCCACCCCCCAGTTCTCAGATTTAGATCAAGAAACAGTCTGATTCTGAAAACTGCCCTATACAAAGATGAAAGAAATATATTTTTATTTTTGTCATAGGCCCTGAGATGTCACGTTTTAAATATGCACAAAGGTATGTGCTCACAAAGCGGTTTTGTGTTAGCATATTTCTGGAGCCCTGATTGAGCTCAGCTGCCCCAGCCCATTGGTGCCTGACTTGCCCCCCAGGCTGAAAACTTGCTTTTGGAGGGTGAGGGTGGGAGTGGGGACTGAGGGCAAATTCTGTAGAGGGAAAAATAAGACCTTTCAAGTGAGTATCTATTTTTCAATTTCTCTGCTATTCATTTTGTGGCAGATTGTATTTTCTGAAGAAGGTTGCAACAATGTCATTTGTCCTGCAGGCTCTTCTACAGTGTGACTTTGCCACCTTCCCATGGACTCTTAGGGCCCACGTCTCTCTCCTCTTCTTGAATCTGGTGGGCTTATGGCCAAAGGAGGAAAAAGAAGAGAGGACAAATAAACCACAGTGGGTCCTCGTTACCCACTGGGACCCCGGTTCTGGCAGCCCGAGCTGCTGAGTGGGAAGTCTGGCTATCCTGAGGAACCCATCTTGTGAGGAAACCCAGGCGATGTAGAGAAACCACATGTAAGAACTCAGTGAAGGGGTCTTCAGAGGACTCCAGCCTCCTCCAGCCATCGGGTCACCCCCTTCTATCCTAGGCTTCTCAGCAGAGGTCACAGGCCTCATGGAGAAGAGACATCCCATCCTACTGCATTGTGACAGAACTCCAGACCCACAACATCCATAAGTATCATAAAATAATTGCATGCTAGCACATCTGTGATGGTTTGTTATTCAGCAAAGATGACTGGAACACCTTGTTTAACTCAGATAAGCAGGGTGCCCTAAATGCCACCCTGTGCCAGGGCCCATGCTAGACACTGTAGCTCTGGAGACAGTGGCACAGACCTTGTCAATCATCTAGCAGGGCCCAGCTATGTGGACAGATGTGGAAAGGGACAGTAGAGGTAGAACCCAGTACTGTGAGAGCACAGGGCTTGGGGAAGAAGGGAGAGAAATTGGTAGGAGACCATGTGACGGGGAGACTCCAAGAAGGCATCTGAAGAGGACGACGTTGTGTTGCTTTTGAGTAGGATTTGATCCACAGAAGAAGGGGAAAGAGTTCTAGGTGGTGGGCACAGCCCACTCATAAGTATGAAATCACAGGAGACTTGGGCTAGAGAGGGCATTGGCGTTTCCCTGCTCTTGAGTTCTTAGCATGCATGGAGCGAGGGGGACGCATCCAGCCGGGCTCAGCACCACTGGGCAAGGCTGTGTCACAAAAGGCCTGGGTGCCAGGCTGAGGAGGTGAGGCTCTGCCGTGGGGCCTGGCACAGGATAAGGGGGAAGGAGCAAAGCGTGCCCTGCATTTCCCCCTGGGAGTCTATGTGTTGGAGAATAGAGCCCATTTTCTGCCTCTTGATGGCCATGACATGCCAGGAACCTCTGGCTAGACTGTGGAAAAGAATCCTGCAGCCTGGACTCACCAATTGACATCCTGGCTTCAGCTGCTGTGGCTTTGGGCTCCCATGGGGTGGCACCATGTCCTCCTCAGCTGCATGGACACATCTTCCTCTCACATGGGCCTTTCCAACTAGGTTACTCCTCCAAGGTAACTTGGGGCTGGTGTCTGGGGCTGCTCAACCAAAACCCCCAGACCACTCCTGCTCCCAGGTCGGGTTCTGCTGTCCCCCACATCCTAAGCCATAAGCCTGGGCCAGCCTCCGCCACAGCCTCTCTGAGGAGCTGTCAGGGGCTCGGGGCCCTGCCTGCCCTTCAACAGAAGCCAGGGCCTCCTGGGGGGAGCATAGCTGCGCTGAAACCTCTCTGTGTCGGGGCCACTTTGCTTTGAACTAACTCGAGGGCAACTCCAGGAGTCCAGAGTGCCATTTACCCGAATGGCTGAGCCATGTGTTCACGTAAGAAATTTAGCATAATGTCGGTTTACATTTACGGAGAGGCTGTAAGTACACTTACATTTATGGGCACACCTCTCGGTTGGGTCCTGGGCTAAGATTTTGTCAGCTACAAATGCTGGGCTATAAGCCTGGAACCTCAATAAACCTCAGTTCCCTAGGGTCACTCACTGTAGGGCCCAAGGCTGATCTGAGATGGATTGTGTGAAACGTTGGGTACAGAACTGGCACTGCGCAGAGAACAATAAATAACCACTGTTTTCATTATCCGCATCACCCAGAGTCAACTCCATGAGGCATTGTCCTCTGCATTTCATATATTAGCCTGCAGAGGCTGAGACCTGGCTGCGGGCCACCGAGACCTGAGCTCTTGAGCTGGAATTTAAACCCCGGGCCCCTGACCTTAAGGCTGGGCATCGGCCAGCAGCCACGACCTTACAGTCAGCCCTGGTCATGTGTTCAGACTCTAGTGGCAGCTGCTGGTGAGGTCTTTTTCCAACCTACTTTCTGTGCTGCAACTACAGAGACTGGCTAACGGACCCCTCACCCTGTCACCCTTGCCAAGTTGAGATTGTGTCCCCTTACCTAGTGCTGTCACATCCTTAGAGAAAGGAGAACAGCAGTGTCCAGGGGCTGGGAGGAGAGTGGTGGAGAGCTGCTGTGAGTGCTGTTTCAGGTTGAGGGGCTGGAGAAGTTCTGGACGTGGATGGTGGGGATGCTCGAACAATGATGTGAATGTACTCAGTGTAGTGGAACTGCACAGTTAAAAATGGATAAAATGGTAAATTGCGTGTTATGTATATTTTACCACGCACAAGAAAAGTATATATCCCTTTAGGGAAGAGGCTCAGATCCCTTAACTTAGCATAGACAACTTTTTATAGAGGTCGTGTAGTTGGGCTTCTCCCACCCTTCCAGTCTTGTCTATCTGTCCATCTGTCTCTGTCAGTCTCCAAGTGTCCTTGTTTTATCCTGAAACTCACTCTCTTGGACTTCTTCTCACATGCACACATGCACACACACACACACGCATGCACATGCACATGCACACACACATCATACTCTTTCTCTTGCTTTTTCCAGCTCAGCCTGCTCTGGGACACTTGTTACTCCCCACTTACCTAAGTTCTCCTAGGAGACCCGGCCCAGGCAGGGCCTCAGCAAGGAAGCCTCCCTCACAGGCCTCAGGCTCCTACCCACGCTCTGGGATCTGACACGTTTGGGGCCCATCCCACCAAGAATTGCATTGTCTCTCTCCCCATTAAAGTAGAACTGTCTCCAAATCCTCCTCGTGGCTCTAGCTCCTTGTCCCAGGGACTGGCCTGCTGTTGAACAGGCTAAGCCAGGAAACTACCTGCGTGGCAGCCAGCAGCGCAGTGGGCCATGGGTGATGGCCTGGAGTCGTTCCCCGAGAGCAGAGGCCTCAGAGGAGACGGGCACACGCTAGTGACGATGGCTGCTTCCTGTGGGCAGTGATGTCACATGGGGGCTGGGGGGCACGGATCCTAAGACAGAAGAGGTGTAAGGCAGCCATAGGGGAGGGCTGTAGGTGACAGCAAGGAAGAAGGTGGTGAGGTGTGCGCACCCCTTCCCTTTAGGAGTGAGTGTTTGAGGCATGTTCCGGTATCCAAGGCCCACGCCGCTGTCTATGGGGATTCAGGGGACAGAGCTGAGTGGTGACTGACTTGTCAAGCAGCCGGTGCAGATGCCTTTCCCAGCATTTTCCCACAGCAAATCTCTGCAGCGGTGCCCAAGAGCAGGAACTAGGAGCCAGCCTGCCCACCCTGGAATTCCGGCTCTGCCTATGTCTAGCCGTGTGACCTTGAGCAGGTTGCTTACCCTCTGTGCTTCAGCTTCCTCAACAACAGAACGGAAATAATAAGGCTACCTAGGAGCTCGTGTTGTGCCATGCCACACCCATGGAAAACGCCACCTAGAATTTAGCTGTTATAATTATGATTCTATCCCTAGCACCCCCTAGAGGCTGCTGGGGAGAGTTGGGAATTACCACTCTAGATGACCCAACAAAAAAACCATATGATTTGCCACCTAGGGGACAAAGCCAGGTCACTGTCTCCTTCGAATACTTCCCTTGATTTTCCAGGATGGAGGTGACCTGACTGGCTGCACACAGCAGCCACCCTGTGTCCAGGGCGGGTTTGGGCTCGAGGCCTGGGCAGTGGGCTGGCGTTCAGGGGCAGCTGACGTTGCCCTCCCCTCTCTGGGCCATGCTCGGGGAGGTGGGCCCACTTAGAGCCCGAAGACAAACATATTAACTGAAGTTTCCATCTGTCATTTCGGAGAGTCATTTACTGCCTAGCTGTGGTTGGAAAAACTAAGTCCTTGTAATTTAGAGTCAACATTTCTTGCAGAATCGTGTTAGACGAGTTGGCAGTGTTTGCAGCCGCTCAGCAGAGCCGCCTGCAATCAAAACAAGTTTGCTGTGGCGCACCAACAGCTACCTTGCCCGAGGCCCGGACGGCGGTCCCGTGTGGGCACGGGTGCTGCAGGCTGCAGGGAGGGCCTGGGCCCGGTGGGCAGTGGGCCATGGTGGGTGGCGAGTGGGGGCTGGCCGTGGGAGGAGCTGCAGAGGCGGAGCTCCAGCCTCCTTGGGCCTTCCCCTCTCAGATTAATGCAAAACAAATCTTCCCCCGTGGATGACGGAGCGAAGTCTGTGATAACAACATACCACATCCTGTGGGCTTAAACAAGAGGCATTGATTGTCTCTCAGTTCTGGAGGCCAAAAGTCCAAGCCGAAGGTGTCAGACAAGTGGGTTTCTCCCAAGGTCTCTCTCCTTGCCTTGCAGATGGTCGTCTTTGCGCTGTGTTCCCACATGGTCTTTCCCCTTTGGGCATCTGTATCCTAATCTCCCCTTCTTATAAGGATACCAGTCATATTAGATTAGCAACCAACCTAATTACCTTATTGTAAATTAAGTACCTCTTTAAAAGCCATCTCTCTAAATACAGTCACATTCTAAAGTCCTGGGGGATGCCGCTTCAACCTATGGATTTTAGGGGACCATAAGCCTTTGTCAAATGCCCATGCTAGTTTAGTTTATTCCCACTGTGACCTGGAGAAATGGGGTTTGTTGGTTCCATTTTTCAGAGGAGGAAACTGAAGCTCTGGACAGGTAGGTGGTAGACCCAGGGACAGGGTTTCAGATCCTCCAGTTTGGCATCACAGTGCAGCTGTGTCCACCCCACATCCCCAAGTAAGCACATGCCAGGCATCACCTGGGCTCATCAAACCCTCCAAAGGCTGCCACGAAGCATGACTGGAAGGCTGGCTTCAGACTGAGACAGGACTACCCCAACAGTGAGTGCAACAAAGGCTCTGGGCACCAAGCTCTCCACCCCTGGAGGGTCAAGCGAAGACCCCTGCTTGGGTTGCGATGTTGTCTTCAGTCATAGCCTCTTCAAATACACACTCTACCCTATCCAAACCCACAGGCTGAGTTTTTAAAAACTGGTTAAAATCACAGCAGGCTACCCCAGGATCAGGGAGGCCAGGCCCCAGATCTCAGACACTAAAGTGGGTATTTTAGGACAGCACAACTTCCCTGGTGTGAGATGGGGAAACTGAGGCCCTGAGTATAGCCCTGACTTAGCAGGTCTGACCTGTGGCTCAGGCTCCAGTGGGCACAGTCATGTGACCAGCTGGCCGTGGGGAGTACACCAACAGTACAAGGTAGGCCTGAACGCCATCTTCTCTGAGCGCCCTCACTCTATACCCACTGTCATCCATGGGGCCGGAGACAGGCTCAGAGAAGGTCAGTAATGTGCCCAGACCAACTGAGCCAGTAAAAAGGCAGGACTGGAACCTAAGGCCACCAGCTCCCACCCCAGTGCAGTTTCTGGGATTCAGAGTTCCCTTTCCCAGTGGGTTCCCAGCTGCCAAAGATGTGGGGCTGAGGACACCAGCTCTGAGGGACGGCCCAGGCGGCCTCTGGATGGAGGCCAGGGAGCCTGTTTCTAAAGAGGAGGGGCGCTCTCTGGCACCTCTCCTGTCATCAGCTGTTAGCCAAGGCCTCACACAGCTGCTATCACGTCCCTGCCCCCACTCCACCCCCTGCTTCCTCTCACTGGTGAGAAGAAAATATTAGTGTGTCCACCCCAGGGGTGTGTGGTCTGCTGGCCCTCTGTGTGGCATTGCCCCGCCCCACGGGCCCCATCCTTCCCCAGGTTTCCTAGCACAGAGAAAGGCAGGCAGTGGCTCCAAATTGGAAGTGCGTCTCCTGAGGCTTCCATTCTTTGCTCAGGGAGGGACACAGGGTGCTTTCTGACCAAGGCCCTGGAGTGCAAGAACCAAGATCCATCAGAGTATAATGAGGCTCTTCGCCTTGCCCAGATGGCTTCGTGTGCCCAGCTGTGCACTGAATCCCATGACCACAGAGGAGCAGGTCCTGCTGGGGCAGATGCTGGAAACTCCTGGCCCAGGGGTGTGTGCCTGCTCTGCTTTTCTGTCCTTGAGTGTAGGCGGGACCCGTGGATGTCATGGCCTATTGGAAAGGGGGGTCCCAAAATTCACGCAAGAAGTCATTTTCATAGAAAACACAGGTTTATAATTAAAAATTGTAAATGTTCATTGCTCAACAATAAAAACGCATTGTTCTTTCATGTAGCACTCCATTTCTAATAAC
Organism: Craseonycteris thonglongyai; assembly: GCA_004027555.1. Lineage (NCBI taxonomy): Eukaryota > Metazoa > Chordata > Mammalia > Chiroptera > Craseonycteridae > Craseonycteris > Craseonycteris thonglongyai. The sequence goes on from PVKE010017196.1 coordinate 18,163, forward strand.
CCTGAACTGTCAGCTGTCATGCTGTCCTTTTTTTTTTCATTGGAAACACTTTACCACACAAATGACACAAAATTCAAATCTTGCATAAATTTTGGGACACCCTTTATAGATATGACTAGGGTCCTTAGCAGGTTGACTTTGATGTATTGACAAGAGAGATTACCCTGTGTTGGCCCGACTGTTCCAGGGGAGCCTGTAAGGTAATAGGAGGCAGAAGCCTTCCCACTGGCCCGGAAGGGAGTAGACAGCCATTCCCACATTGAGACCGTGTTGAGCTTTAAGGTCTCTTGGACTGAGAGTGGCCTCTGGCTCACAGCCCCTATAGAAATGGGAACCTCAGTGTCACAAACACAAGGCCCCGAATTCTGCCAACAACTTGAGTGAGTCCCAGATGAGAATGTAGCCCCTATCCTGAGATTTCCGCCAGGCGAAGCCCTGGGCAGAGGACCTATGCCTGGACTCCTGACCCTGGGAAACTGTGACATGAGACTTTTGTGTTGTTTCAGGTCACTAAGCTTGAGGTCATTTGTTACACAGCACTCAGAAATGAATGCGTCTTCTTCCAGCCTTCCCTTACCGATAGCTCTCTCCAAGCCTGTGAAATAAGGTTTGAGCTAAGCCTGGCACCTCAATGGACAGGGACATCTCAAGTTAAGCAAGTTTGACGGGAAGAAAATTAACCATCATGCTTACAATGTAAAGTTGAAATATAGTTATAGGATAGGGTTGAAAACAAGAGAGAGAGAGGAGAGAGAGAGACTTCTGTAGTTTCCCCAGCAGCTCCTGTGCTTTTGTTACCACGGTCATCTTGCTTCTGTTTCACTTATTCATTTATTTTTAGACCTTTTCATTCTACTAGTGCCAACAATGACAAAGCTCAGTGAAGTAATCTTCACAACCTCTGCTTAGAGCTTTTCCTGCAGATAATGGAGCACGTGTGTAGACAGAGCTAGCTGTGAGGTGGAGCGCCGTGCCTGAGAGCACACCCGGGCATGCACCCATGTCGCTCCATGTCAGCTGTGGGCCTTAGGCTGTGTGGCTATAAAATTGCTGCACCCTCTGTAAAGTGCAGAAGGATGGATAGTTTTATGAAAGGTAAATATCTCCATTTTGCAGCTGGAAAAAACAAAAGAAGAAGGAGAAAGAAGTCATTGGTTTCTGGAACAAGATGTCTGGTATTTGTTGCCTTTCTCAAGTGATGGTCAAAATAGGAGTGATGTTGAGCTGTCAGCTCCAAGAAACCTTCCCAAGGGATCTCATGATGGCACCTGGGCTCAGGAAGGCCCTTGTGGTGGCTAGTGGCATTGCTTAGAGGCAGCCGGTCTTCTCTCTTGCCCCACATGGAGAAGGCTGACCTTCTCGCAGAAGAGAGGGCCACAGGGCGAGTACTGTGTCACAAGCTGTGAGTGCGAGTGATGCACTTACTTCTAGGATGGAGCGTGTCATTGTGCAGAGCAGCCCGCACACTTCCTTCCTGTCTACAATGTGTGCTCTGGACTGTGGCAGCTGGCCACCTGCATTCTCAGTGAGGAGCAGAGGCCCCAGTCGACCTGCTATGGACGTGTAGCCTTGATTGTCACTGCAGCATAGCCTTGCCCTGTGCTGACTGATGGAGCCTCCTGGGGCCCTTGTGCGCACTTCCGTCCCCCGTGTCCCAGGGTCTTGAGGACATGGGAGAATGTCCTGAACCATGTCGCAGAGTAACCTGGTAGAAACTAATCTGGGTGAGGGGGTCTGGGACACCAGGTTTTCTGGTTAACAGAGGAATACCAAAATTGTTTAGAATTCTGAAGCATGGGATTCTACTTTTTCTTACTTGTATACAGATGCAAACATACTTGTACCATATATGAATTCTATTTCCCACTTTTTTTTGCCAATTTTACACATTTCTTCATGTGGTTGTAGAATTCAAAATCATCATGTTTAATGACTAAATAAATATTTTGGAGTGGATTATGAAAGAACTTACTTAATCACCATCTCCTGTGGTGGGACATTTAGAGTTTTGCAATTTTGCACTAGCATAAGTACCACTGCAATAAACATCTTTGTGCATGAAGCTTGTTTTCTGTTTAATAGTATTTACTTTGGCTAATTTCCCAGAAGTGGAATACCTGAGAAGAAATGTCATGAAATCTTACCTTTTTCAAACATTCGTTTGAAAAAGAAAACAATCATCCGCCCTGATGCCACAGGACGGCCAGTCGGTGAAAGTAGCACCTCTTTCGTTAATGATGAAAACGGTGTCGGGCCTTGGCCTCCATCTGCCCTGTTGGTTATCACTCTCCAGGACCACAATGCTGTGGGCTCAGCCCCACGTGGCCAAGCCAGCCTGGGGGGTCTGACCAAGAAATGGGCCTTCAGCGACCTCAGCTCAGTACTCTGCTGCTATAGCCCAAGTTACAAACTTCCTGACAGCCCACCACCATCCCCTGTAAACACCTTGACTGTGTTCAGGGTGTCTCCTGAGAGGCCACCACAGCCCTCGTCTCCCACCTGGTGGATTCTACGCTCTCTGCAGTTCCAGAGCTCATGTTCCCTTTCCAGACCCCTGGCCCAGCCACTGCATCTCTCCCCAGGTGGCAGTGCCCACAGCTCCCTGGGGTCTCACAGGCTGGAATTTGGGAAGGATACTCTCTACCCATTTATGTAAAGCATTTTGACGAGGCTGTATACCAAAGTCCCTGGGGTGCAGGATTTTCCTCCAAACTCACCCAGATCCTGGCTTAAATCCCTGAGGATCTGAGAGGCATCTAAGGGACTTTTCACAGTACTATACTCAAAATTATAGCCACCCTTCCATTTCCAAAGTCAAGTCATGCCCTAAGCCAAATTTTAGCCAGGCTCCTCTGAGTCCTCTTTTCAACTAAGCCTCATCCTTGGCAAGCCAAGCCAAGTTCCAGCAAAGAAGTCTGCTTAGCAAGTGTGGCAAGAATACCCCTACCCTTGACATGCTGTCAAGCTCTCCTTCCCCTGCCCATGATACTCAACCAGGCCCACTATGTGACTCTGTCCTCTCTCTCACCTGCCCACTGGCTACAAATCCCCCTAGTCCCTGTATGTGTTTGAGTTGAGTTCTCTCCCCTATTGCAATAATCTTGAATAAAGTCTCCCTTGCCCTCTTTGACCAGTGCCAGAATCGTCTCTTGGACAGGAGACATTTATTTCCATTCAGAACACCCTCCTGAGAGAAGTTAATTGTAGGGGGGCTTAGTCCTGGGGAATAGCTGCCCGCCCCACACACCCAGGTGTGTTGCTCCCACGAATGACACCAGAATTGGTCCAAAGCCATGCTTGCTGCCTTGATAAGCCCCAGTTCTGGTTCTCCGACCATCATACAGACATGCACAACTCCTGGTGGGTCAAACCCTTTCTGACTCACAGAACCTTTGGTATAATACAGATGTCTCTGCTGTGAAACATTTGTGCTATTTATTTCCAAAAGTTGGAGAGGTGGGAAACCCTGGTAAAGGAATGTTCTGAATGGAAAACTGAGAAATCCATACTCTTCTTACCTGGAATCCCATCCTCAGCCTTCACTTCAGAGCATTTTTAAAGCCAATTCATTCACGTGTGTTTCACACATTTATTAAGGTGCTCCTACAGCACCTTGTCTTAAATTATTGATGAGGACTTGACATCTTCAGTGTTTCTGCTCTTCACTTTCATTTTATTACATTTATGCAGTAAAGACTTTCGAGCAGCTGAGAATCCATGAGGTTCTGGGCACACCACTATGAAGCATAAGGTGAATTGCAGTCCCGCCGTCATGCAGCCCCCAGTAGCAGAGAGAAGTCTGCACAGAGAAGAGGCCCAATGCCAGGAGGGATGATGCAGTCTCGTTGCCAAAGACCTGGCTCCAGAGCAAAAAATGAGCAATCAGACAATTGTGCCTTTCTGTCCATCTGATGCCGAAAATTTAGGGTAGATCCACTGAGATAATTTGCAAGATGTGATACATACTAAATGCTTAATATAGTCCTCACTCCCTGCCCTGTTTCTTCTTTCTTTTTCCCCCTTCCTTCCCCTCTTCCCAGAATCTTTCCAGGATTTTGAGGTCATTTGATTCTGGCCATGTGCACCTTCCTCTTCTGGGTACTGTGACAGGAAGGTGGGGTCCCAGATACCCCAGCAGAAGTTGGGGGAGGTGCCATCACCCAGAATTTCCCAGTGGGGGGCAGGCAGGAACTGCCTTTAGGGCTGGTCCTTCTCTACCTCCTCTACCCACAGTCCCATGAAGAGGAGATGCCCACCTCACTTCCCTTCCTGGTAGCCCTGGAGCCTGGTGCCAGCATGGCTGGGTGTTAGGCAGATGTCTCTCCCTTACCAGCCAGCACCTATATCCCATCTTCTATTATTTACTTAATATTATCTTTAAGTTGATTCATTCATATTACATAAATAAATAAAATTAAAAAATAAACTTTATATTACAAGTATAAATATAGAATTACCAATACCAGGCATAAATGGAAGGGAACTATATTTAAAAAACAATGAAAATAAAACAAGTTTATTACATTCTAGCAAGATACTGCTTTGCCAAGTTTCTCAGACTGAAACAATTCTCTTTGTTAAAAAGGGAAATTATCATGTGTTAGAGCAGTTTTACAGACATAATTTTATGGTTTGAAATGAAATTGGAAAGAGAATAACATTCACATTACAGAATCCGGTGTTATTTTATTCATTCATTCATTAAATATTTATTGGGTGCCTGAGTGGATGTTCCATGGGACTGAGAATACAGCACTAAACACAAGATAAATGAAGTGTCTTCTCTTGTAGAGTTTATAATCTAGCAGAGAAGACAGACAAGAAAAAGTAAATAAATTAAAAAATTGTTTTAATTATAGGATGAAAGTAAAGCAAAGAAAGGGAATAGAGAGTGGAGTGTTCATTTTAATTATGGGTATATTTTGTAGCAGGGGAAGGTGATGGATCAAAGTTATGATTTGAATACACTGAGAACTGGATATATTAATTCCAAATAGACGTTTGAATTGTGATTGGAACTGGGCTGGTCTGGAGAGGTTGGAGCTGAAATAATCAGTGTAGGGGTGTTAATTCCATCAACGGTGTTTGAAGGTACAGGATTGGATAGGACTACATAGGGGTAAGTGTCATAGATGCCTGAGCCTTCGGTGCCCCGCGTTAATGGAGTAGATGGAAGAGGAGCCCAAGGTCGAGTGCTGAAGGAAGGCAGCCCCTTGTGGTTCTGTGGAAGCAGGATGGTATGGGCACTGACATGTGTTGCTGAAAGGTGGAACCCGATGAAGACGAAGAATCAGCCACTGCGTCTGACAAGATGGCAGTCCCTGGAGGGACTATTGTGGAACAGAGGGGACAAACACGTTAATAGAGTGCATTAAAGAGAGGACTCAGAGAGAGGAAGGGGAAGCAGGGCGTAGAGACTGTTCTACATGCTTTCAAGGAGTCGTATTGGTGTGTACGAGCTCACATGTGTATCTGCACCTGGAACCTCTCATGAACCACCCAGAATCCAGCTGTGGACCAAAGACCTACAAATTCACCCTGAAAACCCCAGGCGAGTGGGGCCCTTTTCTTCTCCTCACCCTTGAGATTGGCAACACGCCCGGGAGGACAGCCTGTAGGTGCATTGCCCCCAGGAGGGTCTTTCCTGCCTGGGTGCCGGCCCCCTGGTGGGCCCACACCACACAGCACAGACATGAGTGGCAGAGGAGCCAGCGTGCCAGGGCTGCATAGCCGCCACAACCGGGGCCCTGATTCCAGAGCGCAGAGCGGCGCCGGGCGAGTCATGCTCCAGCAGATATTTATTGATCTTGATTCACCCGATCCAAGAAAAGCTTGGCCACAGAGCTTTCTGGTCCAATCACAAGGATCTGGGGGTTGGGCATGGGCAACAGAGAAGGAAATGGAAATTTTAAAAATCTGTCCTTAAGAAAATAACTCTTTGTAAACCTGATTTCTGAGAGTCAGGCACAGGCAATAGTGAAATGCTCTTTTACTCTTCGGAGGCGACAGTGAATAGGAGCTCTGTTAACAGCTGGCAGGGCCTCTAGAATCAAAACATGCTGGAGAGATGGGAGAGCAGCCTCCCTGGAGTCGATTGTGAGCCTGCAAGGAAGTGGGCCTTTCTCTCGCCAGCCCTGTGCCTAAGTGCAACAGAAAAGCCTTCATGTCCATGTGTATTTCTATTTTGTCCTAATCGAACAAATAAGTTGTACCAACACCAGATGTGCATTTTCACCCTGGGCTATTTCAGGAGGCCTTCAGACTGGCTTCATCTGTACCCGTTTTCTTTTGTGTATTTGGCCACCAATATTAAGAACAGTCTGCACTAACCATCAGAAAAAAATTGGGACAGCTTGCCTTGTTTTGTGGGAATAAAAAGACAAAAGCAATGACTGAGATCCCACCACATTCCAGGTGGCTGGTGGTTGCATTCTCCTTTCATGTTTGCTGTCTCTGTTTTGCAGGCGGGACACTAAGGCTTAACAAGGGAAATGGCTTGCCCAACAACAAGGTGTGACAGAGAGGCACGCACCCTCTGATAAAGTTTCTTCCCATGTTTTCTAAGCCATCGGACTTACTGGCAGCCCGTGGAAATTTCCATCCTTGACTGAAGAGCTTTTCATAATAAGGTAGCATGTAAATTTATAGGTGCCAATTGTCCACAGGTTACATCCTAACTTCCTGTGGCTGACCAGCTGTTTGGCTCCCACAGTGAATAGGGTTCCTCCTGCTGGTGGTGGGGTGTTTGTTAACCACGAAGAAAGGAGAATGCTCCCATTCAGAGCAAACGTGCACCAGCCCCCTTCCCCACCCCCATCATGCTCGATTTCCTCTCACAGGCTGCCCTTCCCTCCCGTACCTACCTGGCCCTCCTGAGCTTTAGCTTTACAGACCCTGTCAAGAGTCTTACCTACTTGCTTTTCTCATTAATCCCTGGCATAGTTTTGGAGCTCTAGTACCATTACCCACCTTTCTCTAGATAAAGAATTGAGACCCAGAGAGGTTTGACCACTTTTTCCAGGAACCAAAGCTGGAACTCAAGCCTAGGTCTGAAGACCTTAGTCTCCCACATCCAAGCTTTGTTCCTGCTCTGCATGGCCCCACTGTGTGAGCTCTGAAGACCTCTGCCTTGACTCCTCTCAAATGTACTAAGGCCCAACAGTAGAGCCCCTGAACCTCACCAACCAGCTTGCAGGGCCACAGAACCCTACTCACCTAGCAATGGCAGCCCTGTCAATATCTTCACATATGATTACTATTTATTAAGCACTTTGTGTATTTTCTCCAAATTGCCCCCAAGCAGTTAATATTGTCATACCCATTTTACAGAGGAAAAAACAGAGGTGACAGAATTTGTCCAGGGTCACATGGCTACTAGGTGGTAGATTCAGGATGCAGACTCAGGTTCATCTGGCTTCAAGACAACCAGCCTGGTACTAGACTCTACTGCTACACTTCAGGCCTAGTGGCCTGGGTAGGAATGAGAGTAGTTCCTAGCACCACGCACTGTGTCTCGTCGATGCACGTGTTTCTTTACGTAAACACCATGTGTCAGTTAAATAGCCAAGTCGAAGGTCTGCACAGACCAAAAGCATCACATTTCATGCTATTCCTGAAATGTCGCCCTAGAAGAGGTATGCAGTGGGCTTTACCCTGGTGGGGGCCTAATTGCCCCCTCCCCACTTCCTTTTCTGGTGCCTGGCTCTCCAGAAATATACCATGTTTACTTCCGTTCTTTCTCCTGTTTACTAATACTTATTGGGAAGGAGCTGAAATCAGATCCTCAGTCGTGATCCTCTGCCTTGAACCTCAACAACTTGGAATATTATGTGTTGACATTACGGACACTAACTCAGTCTGTTAGCTTTGGGGACCATTGCACCTCTCTTCTCAGTGCCTCAAAGCCAGAAGATAACGTCATCAATTCTCTGCCATGGTTTCATCCCAACCACCCTCAAAGATCCTCCATGACTGAGGACAGCCTCTTGGTGGAGTTGGATTCTATTCTATCCTGCTGAGCAGCAGGGGAGCTGCAACAAGTGAGCATGAAGCATGCAGAGGCTGAAGACATCAAGGCTTCAACCCTCCAGCAAAAGCTTCCTCTTTGAAGTCCTGAATCTAGGCACTTTGTCTGAGGTTGAGCTTCTATTCACGCCTTATGGCTTCAATGTAACAGACCAACTGAGAACCTTCTGAGACACCAACTCGTTTAGTCTTGGCAAAATCCGGCTTCCTTTTTCAACAGAAAGGAAAGCATGGAAAGCTTATAAAGTCAACTCCAAAAGCATCATGCGTATCTATAAACTCCTAAAATCGACCAGTTGGATGAGCTGCTTAGAGATGGATCAGAAACATATGGAGTCGATTTTCTGCACTGTGGACCTCCAAAATTAAGGGGGAAGAGCTTGGCATGGTCTATTGGAGAGTTGCGGATCTCCCAGCTCTTGAAGCATCAGCAACTGTTTCCCAGGCAGAAGGTCCTTTGGCCCAATTTCCCTGCCTTTCATTTCCCTCCCAGTGGGACCTGTTAAGAGGGAAAGGAAATGAGGGATCAAAGAGGACATGAGCGATGAGGAAGAAGGTCCTCAGGAAGGTAGATTGTGGACATGGGGATTATAAAGCCATGTGGACAATTTGAGAGGTTTGGGATGACACTCAAGTAGGTTCTTAAAATTCATGTCTGCAAAATGGTTTTGCTGGCCTTTCCCTCAGCGACTCAGGCAGTGTTCTTTCTGAGCTTGCCATGGATCTTGCAAATGAGTGCACGTCACTTAGAAACTATTTGCGTTCTGTAGTGGCCAGGGCACGTAGAGTGATTGGAACCATTCGAACCATTTCCATGAAGCCTGGTAACACGTAGGTCGTGCTGTCATGTGCTATTACTTGGCTGATGTTTGAAAGCCCTTCTTAAAACAAAGTACGGTTGACTAAGTGAATTCTATTTTGAAGACCTCAAATGAGATTGTGAGATCAAGTCAACTTTATACATTTAGCCAAGACTAGATCCCACATGTTCAAGGTTAATGGCCATCTGGTCTAAAAAAGGCCAGAAGGACTAAAAGATGTTTAGGGAACATATTGAAGACAAGCTCTGACTGTCTAAAGCACTCACCCAGGAGCTGACAGCTTCCTCCCCAAGGCCACCATGGCGTGAGTCAAGCTGATTAACAATGGTCTATGGACATGTCAGACTCTGGTCCTGGGTGCCGACCCAACAGAACAGTCTGGTTCTTATTCATTGCTGGGAGGAAACAGTGTGGATCAGTGGGATGAACATGAGTTTAGGCCCCAGAGTGGCTGGGGACTTCATCTCAGTTCAGTCTTTCAGCTCTGGGAGAACTCAGGGCTTTGTGTTCCTGCCTTGATATCTGTGGCATATGGCTCAGGAAGAACTGCTCAGCTCTGCTGCCTTGGTCCCAGGACAGGGGTCTGGGCTTACACACCTTCTCTGAGCTTGTGCCCTTTAAAATGCAAGTTCTTACTCTGTCTGTCCTAGCTAAACATGTGCAGCAAAAAGACTGCACCTGCTTTGATTGACCAGATGTCTTGTTGTTTTTATAAAAGATTTATTTTATTGTTTTTGACAGAGACAGAAAGAGACAGAGAAAAGGCGGAAGGCCCAGAGCAGTCTCCATAGTCGCACATCATCAGTTTTTGACATAATTTGTTCCACAAAGGTGGGCAGGGGCTGCACAAGGCAGGAACTGGTCCCAGGGCCTCCTGCATGGGAAGCATGCCCCCTGGAGTCAGGGACCAAACCTGGGGGGCGGGGGCAGTGAGAACCAAACAGGGGGCCTCCCTCATGGGAAGCACACCCCAGTTTAGCATACGGGTCTGCACAGGTTGGGGCCAGGACTTGATCCTCAGTCTCCAGGGCTATAAAGTGAGTACGTAACCAGCTGAGCCATCCCAGCTTCCCCCAGATGTCCTGTTTTAAATGAGATAGAAAACAATGTTACTGTCCCATTTCAAACAGTATGAATGATCAGCCTACTGACACCTTGAATTACTAGGCTGACCATACATACCATTTGAAATGGGACAGTACTCTGGTCTTCTGTCCTGTTTAAAACACATCTAGTCAGCCTACTCCGGCTCTAACTGTGGTGTGAAATCAGTCTCTTGTTGCCCTGTATCAGGGTTCTCCAGTAGGAGGGTGGGACTATAGGAAAAAGGCACACTGACATCTGGGACTGAAGAACCAAGACTTAGAGGCTTTGGATGTGACCTTGAGTGTGAGTGGGGTCCCCGCATCTGCTCTCTAGCTCTGTACCACTGACAGGGCTCCAGGGGGAGTGAGGTGCTACTCTTGCCTCAGGGAGGTAGAGATGTAAATACGGAATGACTGAAATGCACACCCACTGAGGTAGTGGGCTTGCAGGGCACACCATTTTTAAACCCATGTGTTTCTGTACTTTCTATTTTATACAAACATGTAGCCTTTTGGTAATTAGAGGAAAAGGATGAAATGTTTTACAAAAGTCAGCGGAACACACAAAGTGATGAGACAGAGGAAGGAGCAGATGCACAGCATTGCAGAGAAGTGTGGGATCAAGAGAGGCTTAGGAAAAGAGCGTGGGTGAGCGGGGGCTCGCCAGGCCCTCTGCGGACACACCGAAACCACAAGCCCAAGTCCCGCTCTGCAGACTGGATGGCAGGGCCTGGAACCAGGGTCAGCTCAGAGTGGCTGAAATGTCCAGGAAAGTACCGTATTTTGTGGTCCATAAGATGCACTTTCCCCCCCAAAAAAAAGTGGAGGGAAAAGTGTGTGCGTCTTATGGAGAGAATACAGCAAAGAAGAGTGCACATTGGGGACCTTAATGGTGCCATGGGGAAGCATGCAGTCAGATCAGAAAGCAGGGACTGCATGGAAGGAGAGAGGGTCCAGGCAGGTCAGATGCGTCTTACGGAGCGAAAAATACGGTACGTCAAGGAACCAGGAAGAAGAGACCAGGGCCTGATGGAGGAGCTCAGCCTCCCAGAGGCAAATTTTTTCCAAAGGGAGTAATAAAAAGTCACCAATAAGGGTCTGGCCCAGGGGCCATGTTTGCAATTAAGAATCACTTTGGTGGGAAGCCGGGATGGCTCAGTGGGTTAGGCGCTCACTTTGCAGCACCAGGGACCGAGGATCGAATCCCGGCCCCGGCCCGTGCAGAACCATATGCTGAACTGGGAGCTCCCCTAGTTCAGTTCTCTCTCTGTCTCTGTATCTCTCTGTATCTCTCTCTCCTCTGTCAAAAGAAATAAAAATATAGTTTAAAAAAAAAAAGAATCACTTTGGATGCGTGAGGAAAGAGGGCTGGGGTCAGGAGTTGATCTCACCGGGGTTTACATCTAACCAGTTTATAAAGGCCAACAGTAAGACAGCCTGTCTGTGTCTATGCCAGTGGTATTGGTTAAAGCAGTGGCCCGATGACACCTGCCTGCCCCAGGCTCCTCACAGTCCCTCCTCCCCCTGTGGGGAAGGGGCCCAAGGGGCTTCAATGGGTCATCAATCTTTGTTAAGTCAGGCATTGTCTTCAAGAGGGTGTCTTGGAAAGGTTGCTTACTGGAAGCATTGTGACCTTAGGGTATTTAGAAATAAAGGCTAATTGACCATAGGACAATCAAACAGATACCAGCACTGGTGTTTGGGCCTGGTCCCGTTGCAGTTCTACTTCAGCTCAGCAATGGAGATTCTTGCTGGGCTCTCAGTCCCCCTGACCTTGCCTGCCTGTGGGATTACACAGGATTCAATGGATACCTCTTCATCTCATGCTCTCAAATGGCAGCAATGCAGGTGGAGGGCACTGCTTCGTGGGACAGAGCCTCTTCTCAAGGTCCCATGAGGTCCTTTGGTACCAGGCCAGCCAGTGGGAGTCTGTCCCATCACTTTGGAGATTTCTTCGTCATAGTAAAAATCCAACTGCAAGAAAGAATTCAGAGGCGGGGCGCCGCTTGTTGTGCTGCTCTTGGCTAGGTATTGGGTAGCATTCAGGTTGCATAGAAACTGACCATTGGCAAAGTGCATTCCATTCTCATACATCACTTAGTAAATTTTCCCTTGGCTGGGACTGGTGATTCAGAGGTGAAGTCTCTGCTTCAAATAGCTGAGTCAGTGTGTGTGTGCACACATGTGCATGTGTGAGCGCGTGCACTTGCGTATGTGCAGACGTGCGTGTGGGGACTATTACAGGGCAAGAGTCACCAGAGAAACTCAGGATTTCTAAGGCAAGCTCAGGGGAGGATTGGGAACATAGATAGGGTCAGTTAAGTAACCCAGGTCCTTATTTTACAGTCAGGAGAACTGAGACACAGACTGACCAAGGTCAGACAGTTACTTAAAGTAGAAATTTGAATACAGGCAATTGGCTTAGGCCCCTGAGAGCTCCATTACTAGGATGTGTGACATTTTGAAGGACATGAGCACCTCAGCCTCGCAGAACTGTCACCAGCCATTGCCTACAGAGTAGCCATGTAGTCCACGATCAGGCATGACTATTTTTTTTAATCCCCTTAAAAAGAAATTTTTATTATTATTATTTTTTATTGTTAAATTTATTGGGGTGACATTGATTGGCAACAATTAGATAGTTCCCAGATGTACAAGTCCACATCACATCACCCATGCATCGCATTATGTGCTCACCACCCAGAATCAGCCCTCCCTCCACCACCACACAATATATGGACAGATTACGGTATTTTTGACAAAGGAGCAAAAAATATACAGTGGGGAAAAGAAAGCCTCTTCAGTAAATGGTGCTGGGAAAATTGGAAAACCACATGCAAAAGGCTGAAGGTGAACTGCGATCTCTCACCATATACCAAAATTAACTCAAAATGGATTAAAGACCTCCAAATAAGACAGGAAACAATAAATTACATAGAAGAAAACATTGGCACTAAAC
>PVKE010017197.1:0-31064 GCA_004027555.1 Craseonycteris thonglongyai
ACAAACAATCGGCAGCAGTCAGAAATGCTTCTTTTAACAATTCACCATCCTGGAAAGGTTTTTTCTTCTTTGCGAGCATGTGAGAAATTTTGAAAGAAGCAATGGTTGCCTTTTTAGATTTTTCCACATGTCTAGTGAAAACAGTCTGTTGAGTAGTTAAACTTCATTTTAGTTGATTTATTTTTTTCTTTCTTACTTCTGATTTAAGTGGATAATTCGTATCAAAAGTGGTATGACTTGTCTGAAAGTGACGTTCAACATTATGTTTTTTGGCACTGCAATACTACTGCCGCACAACAGGCAAACGCATTTACCTTTTAAATTAATGAAACAATATGTTTCCTCCCAGACTGTGTTAAAATTATAGGTTCGTTTCCTCTTATTTGGTCCACTCATTTTAGGACTAAAAAAATAAAAATAAAAATAGTTATAGAACTACAATATCATATCAAATTGCCACCATAATAATAGATTACCTACCTCGCTTTGAGTTCATTTAAAATCGAATATATCAAAACACTGTGATCCTAGCTAACCATCACGCCCCGATCAGTCCAGCAACCGCAATCAAAACGGCAACTTGGCGTCTCCCGGTTGGGTGGAGGAGAGTTTAAAGAGCGCAGCGGCTACACAAGACGCGACGTGTACAAAGGCGAAAGCTAGGGACAAACTTACACATACGCTATCGCAAACATACCAATGAATATAATAAACCTGTGTAGATACTCCAACAATATTTTAAAATTCTAACAAATGTATAAAAATAAATGATAGTTTTACTTAGTGTTTATGAAAAACTTCTGATGCAGTCAAACAATGGCGGGCGCACACAAACAGGCCGTGGGTGCCATGGCGCCCGTGGGCACAGGGTTGGGAATCCCTGATGTATGGTCTATGTCAATTTATGAAATCTGAGACTCAGTTTCCTCATCTGTAAAATGGGTATAATATTATCTACTCACTGCGCTACTGTGGAAGTTAAATATGCTCAAGGGTATGTAATCAGTTCTCTGTTGGAGAGACATGTGTGGATAATCTAAGCGTGCCTCAGACATGCAACAGCCCACAAGTGCCACAGCTGGGCTCCAGGGGACATGGTGGTGGCCTTTTTATTTTTGCTGATTTTATCTGAGTCATGATATAACTTCAAAAAAGGATTTAAATTAATTCCTGGGAACCATTTTGGTCTATGTAATTTCATATATTAGAGGTAATAAATGTGAGAAACAACATGATCAACTGCAAAAAGCTCAGGATTGTGAGTTTAAAACCAGCTAAATGCCCCCAACTAATATTAAGACCTTGAGAAAGTCACCCAACATTCTGAACTTTAGTTTCTTGATCTGCAAATGGAGGGTTAGGACCAGATGGTCTCTGAGGTCTGTTCAGTTATGACCTGCTTTGATTTCTAATAACATTTAGGAATACAGCTGGCTGGTGGTTGTCTTTCTACTGTTCTCTGGCCAATAGTTTGATCATCAACTCTTGGGTCTTGTTCTTTAAGGAACATTAGACCCCTAGTCCCCACCCCCATGCCTTCTGGTCCCGCAGTCTCTTTCACAGGCAAGATCTTCCAACTTCTTTTTGTGGTTTGCAGCGTAGGGGAGGATCTGATAATTCGCGCTGGGCAGATTCAGAGGAGAGATTAGCCCAGTGGCTCCTTATTTCTTTCAGACGTTCGCCTTTTCTCCTCTAAGAGAAAAAGCTATCCACACTGTTCCTGCTCCAATGACATTTGAGAACTGTCCTAGACAGAGGCTCCTTGAATCATCCAATAAACTCATTTAAGATATCCTTTTCATTAGGTGGATGCTTGATTCATTAAAGACCCACACAGAAATGTCCCAACCAGTGTTCCTTGTCGACATGTCTTCCCACATGACACTGTCTCTGATGGACTATCCATTCGCCAGAGAACCCATATTCTGGCTTCAAAGCTAAGAGGAGGTGAAGGCACAGGCCAATCAGATTCCTTAGATTCCCTGACTGTCAAATGAGAAATGCAACAACAAAAATAATTTTAATAACTCCACTGCAGCGTCTCCAGGGGCATTATGGGAAAAGTGCTCTAAACCCTGTCACTCAAAGTGAGGTGTAAGCATCAGCAGTGAGGATCAAAGTGAGGTCTCAGGCTTGGCCATCATCTGGGAGCTTATTAGAAATTCAGAATCCCAGGCCCTTGTCCAGGAACTACTGAATTAACCCTACCTACTAGAGATTTCCAATGTTCATTAGTATTTAAAAAGCACTGATCTAAAATGCCTTGAAAAATTAGAGAGACTCCATGTTGAAAGGTCAAGAATTTATACTGCTAGCTCTTTAAGTAAAATAATATCTCCTGGGAAGATATTGTTACATGTGTGTTTAGATTTATATATTATGACAGAAACAAGAATAGGAAGAAAGACCTTCCCCTCTTCCTCCTCCTTTTTAGTGGCAATGTGTGGAGCTGAGGAAATGAAAAGCTTAGTGCAGGTAAAGAGAGAGACAGAGTTTCCGTAGGTGGAAAAGAAAGCTCAGAAACTTGGAAAAAGGGAAGGGAGAGAGAGAGACGAGAAATTTCAGTAGAGCATCTTCTGGGATTAGTAGAATTTAATGAAGTTTTGCTGAGATGGATGATGATTTGCCCTCATGCTTTTGGAATGGAATTTATATTTCTTTCAGATGTGGTAATGCGTGAAGATGGGTCATAGAGTTGGAGAAAGAGTCCAAGAATTCTCCCAGGACTCACATGTAATCTCCCCATAATTCAATTTCTTAAACGACCACTGTTTGCCCAGCATTGTGCCAAGAAAATAAAAAAAATGTGAGTGCTCAAATATCATTTTAAAGTTTCAGGATACTTTAGAGGTCATAACTCAAATAATCTCACATTACAGATGAACACACTTCAGTCTAGAGACTGAAAATACTTGCCCAAATTCACAAGAAAGAGCCTGACTCAGAAGCTGGGCTGTGTCCTCAACACTCATCACATACTAATGCCGTGACAACTCTGATACCTGACTCTTCTGAAAACTTGAAAGCAGCAGATGTATCAGGACTTGTGCACAGGTTGGGAGGAAACACTGAGCTATCTGGAAATCACCCAAGTCCCATGGAAACTCCCAGTTGACACCCCATCTGTAGATACATGAAGTGGTTTTGAAGAGTTTAGACTGAAGTGAAGAAGCCAGCCCTGAAGAAGTGAAGAAGCCAACCCACAAGGTGGCCAAGAGCCCAGGACCTCTGCTTCCCCCTCCCCTAGTCCTCTCCTCCCTCTGCCCACCACTACTCCCTTCCCCCACCCCCCACACAGCACAGAGGCACAGCCAGTTCTTGAGTTCTGAGAAGTATACTGCCTACTTCCAACCCCCCTGAATAAACTGTTCCATAAGATTTGAAAGAGTAGGGCTCAGATGGACTATTTCAATGACCTGAACACCCATCTGGCCCAAACACTTTTCTATTTTGTGCCACAGCCCAACTCAGGTAACTCCTAGTTTTCCTCCTAGACATGAGAAGTGCAAAGCCAGGAAGGGATAAAGAAGAGGCAGAAGTCAGCGGGGTGGGGGCATAGAGGCTGGGTAGAGTGGTTAATAGGACTAGTGTTGGGGTTGGGGTAGTGAGGGCAGCAGCAAGGGTGGGGCAGTGGAGTATTGAGTGACAGTAACCGGGGGATCACTCTGTCTGCCCCAACTGACAGGTGTCAAAGACACAGGTGGACACTAACTAAAGTGGTAAGGGTTGCTTTTAATCAGTAATAACTATTGTAATTGGTAAAAGAGTCTAATGTGACCCAAACTCAACTTTGATTTGGTACAGAAGTAACTGAGTGTTTTAAAAGGAGAATAATGGGGAAGCCGGGATGGCTCAGTGGATTAGGCGCTCACTTTGCAGCACCGGGGACCGGGGATCGAATCCCGGCCCCGGTCCTGGCCCATGCGGAACCATATGCTGAACTGGGAGCTCTCCCAGTTCAGTTCTCTCTGTCTCTGTCTCTCTCTCTCTCTCTCTCTCTGTCAAAAAAAAAAAAAAAATATATATATATATATATGGAGAATAAGGGGCTAGATAGAGGGATGAGTGGGAGTTCCATAAAGTCAGGGGAGTAGAAAGTTACAAAAAGTTAGGAGCAGTGGGGTTGGGGCGCTGGTCCACATGAAAACCATCTGAGTTTTTAAACTAGCACTTATCAAAGTTGGACAGCCACCCTCTCACAGAGGCTGAGACAGGGGCCCTAACTTCAGATGTTGGCTGGAACAGTCAATTCTTCTGGCAGCTGTGAATTTCCTCAGGTAGGCACTTTAAGGGAGGCTTACCGTCATTTTAAGGATGTGGCTTTGAGCGGCTAGAAACTATGTTAGTGTTTTGTTCTAGTCTTTATAGGCCAAGGTGGAGGCTTAGGTAGGTTGACCAGATGTCCCATTTTAAACAGGACAGAACACCAGTACTGGCCCATTTCAAACGGCATGTCTGGTCAGCCTACTGACACACTGAATTTAGTCCAGTGAGAGTAGGCTGACCAGACAGATGTACCATTGAAACGGGACAGTACCATTGTTTTCTGTCCCGTTTAAAAAGGGACGTCTGGTCAGCCTAGCATAGGTCTCTCTGACAAGCATCTCAATTCTCTTCACAGGCTGACTTGTGCTCAGGGCACATGCCCCAGGCTGCTGGAAACTAGATAAACTCAGAGGAGCTTGGCTAGAGCTTGGTCAAATTGAGAATTTTCATCGTTGGCCGGAGCTGATCCCCTTCACGCTGAACATCTGCAATAGTGGTGTTTCAAGCAGTGTTCCCTTTGATTCTGTCGGCAGCCTCAGGAAACACATAACCGCTGAAATTCAGGATTTTGCTGTGCTGGGCACCCTGACCATGTGATTACTCCTTGCTTGGGGAAAATCTGGGGGGTGATGGGCTCACTTTCAGCCATGTCCCAGGATGCTCAGTGTGGAGACATTGCCAGCCATTGCACAGGAGCCACGGAAACAATGAGGCTTTGGTGCTGGAACTTGGTCCAAATCCTGATTCTGCCATCATTGTGCCTCAGCTTCCATTTCCTCCCCATAAAACGAGGGAAGGGCTTCTCCTCCAGGGCTAGTGGATTAGATGCAATCATTCTGTAAAGTGGGTAGCGTATAATGAACATTCAATACGTGTTCATTCCTTTCCTCCTCTTTTAGAAGAAAGTCCAGAAAGTGTTTCCCTTATTTTAAGGTTGTTGTAACAAACAAAATATATTATATTTAGATTTCCAAGAACTCACACTCATTTATGCTAAATGCAGATAATTCTACATGCTTATAACAGAAAGTACGGAAGCAAAAAATAACCTTCTCACCAGCAGTTTCGATGTGTAAGATGGCTGCAGGCATCTGTTCTCTGAAGGGCACTGACGGTGAAGACTCTGATACAGCGCAAAATCCAAGCACCTGTGTGTAACTCCCACCATCTCACCTGAAATTTTCTGTCAAAATTACCGTAAGAGAACAACTTTTAGTGCCAGGCTTAAGTTCAGCTCTTGACTCCTCTACTTTGTAATTTTGTGGTGTGGGACTAGCCATTTAACCCATTTAAATCTCTGTTCCCTCATCTGTGAAACGGGCTAATAACAACATGTGTTCCAGAAGGTTCTTATAAGGATTAAATGAGAACAACATATGGAACGCACTTGGTGGAGTGTCTGGCCAGGTACTGTTACTAGACCAAGGGTCCTCTGCAGGAGCTTATATACAGTCATCATGAAGGGAATGTTTGTAGAACTGATCTAAAGTTTGATGGAGAGAAAAGGAACTCACTCTACCTTTATAATAGCACTTTACGACAGCTGCCACTTAACAGCTGAACTTTACGACAGCCACACTTTACGACAGCCATAGATAGGTGCCTAATGTGGGTTCTCATCTGAGCAATTCTTACAGCCTGAATTGGTGGGGAGCCAGAGGAACAAAAAAATGTAGGAAACATACTGTTCCTCCCAGACATTTGCAGATCCTCACTGGAAACTCATGCAGGACACTGTGTGGGCCCTGAGATGTCCTTCAAGCTCTGAAGCATCCCAAGAGCCAAAGCTCTGGTCTTGGTTAAGAACGACTGAGAAGTGGATGGAACCTGAAAATACAGATTTATAAGAACATTTTTATTTCATACCAAGGAATACTTATTGTTGGAGGAGGGCTAAGATTACCTAGAAAACACTTTATACATTGTTAGGGCCCGCGAGGCATCAATAAAGCAGTAGGCTTGGGCCTGTAACCCTAGTGGGCATTAGAAATGTGATGATGGTGCCAAGTTGCCCACCTGTTAGCTCATTCATTCATTCATTCACCCAGTAGCAATGCCACTGTGTGCTTGGCATGGTTCTAGGTACTATAGGTACAGCAGGGGACAAAGCAGAGGAAGCCCTACCTGTCTGGAATGCATGTGTCTTCCAGAAATATTCCAGAGTATGAGTGGCAGGAGGGAATGGAGAAAAAGGAGGGGAAAGGAATAGAAAAGCAGGAGGGGGAGAGCAAGACATGAAGAAGCCCGTGTCAGGGCCACGAGGAATCCACCGCATTTCTGCAGGGTGCCTCTGCTGTTACCATGGTTACTGGTCCCTGATGGCCACCCCTAAGTTGAAAGTGCATTTCTGTTATTTTTGTGGAATTCATATGTGATAGTCACAAAGCCTTTGTGTGGGTTGCCTAAAACTCACTAGCGAGCATCTAATACAAAGGAGTGACCCAGAAACTCTCAGCATTTGATCTCTCCCCCCACCCCAAGAAGAGGCATAGCTACATAAAATTCAAATATCTTACTCAAAGGGGAGTAGGAACTTCATTTGACCCTGGAGTGAATTTATCAGTATATGGTTGCAAATCAGGCTAGCAGGCCTCTTTACATAGAAAATAGGGAATCCAAGGCGGAGGGAGGGCTGAGGGCCTAGAAAAATCCGAAACACGTGATTACGAGGGCCGGCCTAGCTGGGGTTACACTATAAGTTGTCCTGGGGCCTGTGAATGTCAGATGACCAAAGTTTCTGGGTAGGGCATGGCTACGTGTGCCAATGGTCAGCTTGCCCACTTTGCTGTTTTTCCAGGGGTCAGCTCTACACACAGGGCACTGGTGACCTCTCGTCTCAGCTTTCCCAACATGCAAACTGACTCCTGGAATTCTGGTGGTGGATGGAGAGGCCCCCTCCTTTCCAGCATGGGAGAGACAATCCAGTGTGAAGGTGAGAACAGAGCTCAGCCCAAGCTGTTGCCCTTCTCTGCTCCCCTGCCTCATGCTTTCACCCCACTCGCCACCTGGGAGCACCCCACGTTCTCCTAGACTCTGCAAGCCAGCACGCCTGGCCTCGTCGAGATTTGCATCATCTGAGCTCTCCCAGCATAAATGTTGGAAAAGAAAAGTGTCCCTTTCCACTGATTTCAGTCAAGACAATCGAGGTTTTAAACATAAAGATCTTTTGATAGACCAAGAAGGAAAAGGACAATGAAATTCAAAGCTTAGAAGTGGGGAAGCTGGGATGGTTCAGCGGGTTAAGCGCTTGCTTTGCAGCCCTGGGGTCCGAGGGTTGAGTCCCACTCCTGCCCCGTGTGGACTCAATGGCTGAACTGGGATGTGCTTCCCATGTGGGAGCCCCCCAGTTCAGTTCTCTCCAGGGTGAGCATCCCATGTGTGGGAGGCCATCGGTTCAGCCCCCAGCTTGCGGGAGTGAGCTTCCAATGCAGAGGCCCCTGGCCCAGTTGCCCACTCTGTGTGGCCCCTGCCCCCTTGTGTGGAATGAAACCATGTCGAAAACTGATGATGTACAATTGTGGAGACTGCTCTGGGCCCTCCCCCTTCTCTCTGTCTCTCTCTGTCAAAAAAACAATAAAATAAATCTTAAAAAAAATGGAGTGAGCATAGGTCTCTCTGACAAGCATCTAAATTCTCTTCACAGGCTGACTTGGGCTTAGGGCACATGCCAAAGGCTTCTGGAAACTAGGCAGAACCTTTGCCTTTTCAGTGAATTTAGTTGGCACCAATTGAACTTCTTGTTTTTTTAGAAGTTGCCTGAAAAGTTGGAGAAATGGAGGTAGGACAGTCTTGGGGCTACACTGTGATTTTGAACTCCTTCTGCCCTTGTTCTGCCCATTACTCTCCCTGATTTGTTTTTCCTTCTCAGAGTGGGGTCTTCTGCGATGTCCCCCTCCCCGACCCTACCCAGAATGGTAGGTAGATGATAGATGATAGACAGATGATAGGAGAAATGGCAGCTGCTTGAATACTCATGGTAATAATTCAGTAGAGATCTTGGAGAGAGAGGGAGGATTGCTTGCGTGGTGTCGTTAAGTCAGCAAGAGCTCATGGGATCTAGCACACAGGTGAGGCGTTAGCCTGACGTAGGAGCAAGTGCAGAGATGGAGGGAAGGCAGAGGCTGGTCAGCATGTGTGTGCAGAACTTTCATCAGCTTCTAATTTACAGTGAATGATCCATCTTGTCAGGAGCTTGTGAGGAGGTAGAGGAAGTTTATGGAGAGAGAAGGTGTCAGGTCAGAGTGGGAGAGTTACTGGGTTAGGGAAACAGCACCGGAAGTTCTCACTTGAGACTGATGGTGTTGACTTAAGATGGGGCCAGCCAGCATGGCTTTGAGACTCTCTAGGCCCATTCAGCTGCACAGAATGTGGAGGGTTGATTTCACTAGGGTTGTGCTTTTGCCAAAGCAAAAGGTGGGCAAGGGAGGAAAAGGTTTACATGTAAAGGAGGGATTTTGATGGTTTCCCATGGGATTAAGGAGTGTGGAGGGAAGTTAGCAGGACATCGGGTGGAGGAGGGACAGTGTAGAGATGGCAGGGTCAGTGGAGTGAAGGACATGAGGGACAGTGTAGAGATGGCAGGGTCAGTGGAGTGAAGGACATGATGAGGTCAAAGGAGTCTATGAGTCGGGGTTCTAGAAGGAGTAAGTGGGAAAGAACAAAGTGGTGGCCCCTGAGGGGGCAGGTGAATGAGGTTATGAAGTGGTGTCTGATGGTGACTCAGGATGTGATCACAAAGTGGCTGAGGCAGGGCAGGGAGTGTGAGCATTAGGGAAACGAGTTCCATGGGCTGACAGGACTGATGTAGAAGAATCATCTAGATCAGTGGTTGGAAAACTAAGGCCTGGGCAAATTCAGCCAGCCACCTATTTTAAAAATAATTTTATTGGCACACAGACATACCCATTCATTTATGTATTGTTTATGGCTGTTTTCATGCTACAGTGGTAGCATTGAAAACCAAAAATATTTGCTCTCTGGCCCTATACAGAAAAAAGTTTGTCTACCATTAATCTAAGTGGATATTGAACTCATTGTTTATAATTTGAAGTGAACAAGCAGTGTTCTACAATAAAAATTTTTGAAAAATTTAAACCAATGCAATATATATTGTAATATTATTATATAATTAGAATATTATAAAAAATATTCATATGTACTGGTTATAAACCAGACGTCCTTGAAACTATGAGAACAAACTTTTCAATACTATAGAAGAGCTCTTTGCCCTCCTGTATAAACAGATATTCTGCTCAGTTTTATGATGATAAAATACAGAATAAGTACCAATTTAACTTGGATGACATCTAACTGTTTTGTAAATATCAACTAAATGTCACCCTGTTTTAATTATAAGATGAAGGATAAGCTGCCTGTTCTATCTTCTTAAACTTGTGTTATGTCAGCTAAGGTTGAATTAAGGAACAAAGTGCTTTTCATCCCTATTTCTGTATTGGTGATGAGCTCCAGTTATATCCTATTCAACTGGGTCAATTCTGGACCTCATTAAATACTATGGGATCAACATACTTGGTCCTTTCAGGGAACCTCCCACTCCATCTCCAATGAAGTCAGGAAACTAGTTCTTTAGAGATCTTCCCTGGTTGATTTCATTTAAGTAGGTCCTGCTACTTTTCTGTAACCCATCAGACTATTCATTTTCTCCTTGGCAATTATGCAATTATGCAAAACAAGTCAAACAGAGCATTTTCACTTACTGTTAACAATTTCACTCACATCTTCCAATTTTTGTAGCTAGTCAAGACTTTATATATAATTTTTATGATTTATGTGTTCATTGTCTAAGTTTTCTTTCAAGCATAATGTACAGTTTCATTTGCTTTCTATTTTGAAAGTATTTTTAAACAACTTTCTAGACTTATTCTATGGTGAAATTTAAAATATTCCTACTCACTCTTGTATTATAACTTCTCCATTCTTGAGTCACTTCTTGTTAGAAGTTGAGTAATTTTTTGTGTGAGTAAGAACATATAGATAGAATATTTTCTTAGCTGTTGCAGATGTGATAATATCTTTTTGTTGTTTTCTTACATGAATAACAATATTGGCTTGCTGCAGAATTCTTGAGTCATACTTGTTATGTTTCAAACCTCTAGATATTGTTCCAGTTACCTTCTGGTAATACTGTCATGGAGCAAAACATCTAAGGCCACATTGATTTTGCATTTTTCTTTATGGATAACTTTTAAAAAATCTGAGTATTTATTTGATAAATTCAAGCATTCCTCAAGGAACTATCCAGATATAGGACTCTAATTTTCCTTGGTAAAGGATGGCTTTTTACATTCTAGATTTAAGTATTGTTTGTTTCAGAAAAATGTTCCTTTCCCGTTGTTTTTATTTAGTTGCTCTGGTTTCTTCTTTAGAAATACCAATTAAGGGATGCTGGGATGGGCTCAGTGGGTTTAGCCCTTGCTTTGGGGCCCCAAGTTCTGAGGATTGGGTTCTGATCCCAGCCCATGCGGACCCACATGCTGCACTGCAGTGTGCTTCCCATGTGTGTGTATGGGGGAGCAGTTTGGTTCCTGCTGGGGCGGGCTTCCGTGAAGAAGGCCCCCGGCCTGGCTCCTGCCCTATGTGTGTGTGGCTTCGCGCCTACCTGTGTGGAATGAAACTATGTCAAAAAACTAATGACGTACAACTATGGAGACTGCTCTGGGCCCTCCCCCTTCTCTCTCTGTCTTTCTGTCAAAAAAAACAACAACTAAAATAAACCTTAAAAAGAAAAAAAAAAGAAATACCTACTATCTCTAAAATAGTTGTGTATTCTCTGTCACCTTTCTCATCTCTAGTCCTCACTCCCTTTTCCTCTGCGTGCTGGGAGAGTCTCAAGTTTGCCCTCAACATCATACCTTCCTGGTTTGTTCCATTGTGGTTTTAGCACTGCTATTGTGTTTTCAGCCCTTCTTATTATCTCTTTGTATCCATTTGCCAAGTTGTCAAGCCAGACATTAGAATCATGCCTAAAACCTTGCTGTCCCTTATGTCTTCCACTAGGCTACCAACAGTTACAGTTGTTTCCACCTTCAAAGTATTTCTTTAAACTGTCAGTTTCTTTGCATCTTTACTGCCATCACTTCAGTTCAAGCCACCATCATCATATCCCTAAACTGAGACCTGCCCTTTTGCTTCCTCTATTGTTTCTTCTGGTCCATTCTCTCCAAACTTGTCTAATCTGCAACCTGTGGCCCGCATGTGGCCCAGGATGTCATTGAATGTAGCCCAACATGAATTTGTAAACTTTCTGAAAACACTATGAGATTTGTATGTGTGTGTTTTGTTTGTTTTGTTTTTTTAGTTCATCAGTTATCAGTAGGGTTAGTGTATTTTATGTGTGGCCCAAGATAATTTTTCTTCCAACGTGGCTCAGGGAAGCCAAAAGGTTAGATACCACTGCTCCAGAGGGTTCTGGTTCATTGAAACTTCTAGATCATCTGCTAT
Source organism: Craseonycteris thonglongyai (assembly GCA_004027555.1). Classification (NCBI taxonomy): domain Eukaryota; kingdom Metazoa; phylum Chordata; class Mammalia; order Chiroptera; family Craseonycteridae; genus Craseonycteris; species Craseonycteris thonglongyai. The sequence goes on from PVKE010017197.1 coordinate 11,728, forward strand.
AGATTATTTTTAGAAATACAATTTTTCTAGATTGTCCAGATGAAATTCTTTTTCTATTTTCTGTAGCTTTTTAAATGCTCCCCCTCAGAGGGCTTTTCCTCCTTTTTCACTCATCCTTAAATGAAGTGACATCTGTATAGAGATAGTATTTATTAAGAGCTAGGGCAAGCTGATTGTTTGTGGTCATGCCCACTTATTCTCAGTACAACAGGGAGAAGAGGAGGAAATGTGGGTAATGCAAGTTTCTGTCCCCAATTTCTGGCAGACCTTCACCTATAGAAGCTCTGCTTTACCAAATTGCCAACTTCTACCTTATTTAATTGGTTTTATGATATTGTGTTCTGAGTCCAAGAAGTACATGAAAAATAGGATTCAAATACACTGTGGAACAGGTTTCTTTCCTACTCTTTCACTACGTAGGGAACTTTACTTGTGGACACAGTTTTTCCTAAATTGTGATGAGGTATTTGCAGTTCCTTCTATTTTCTGCGAGTTTTTTTTTGTTTTGTTTTTGTTTTTGTCTTTTAAAGTTCCCATTTCTGAATGGACATAGATTAAAAGGGGAATGGGATGGGAAGTGGATGTTCCAAACAGAAGAGAAACTAAATATCACAAAGAGGAACTACTCTATAATTTTCTGTTAGTTTCAGACTTGAGATCCTGAGTCCTAGAATGGAGGGTAGACTGTAAAAATGTACAAAATGTTAATATATTCTAAGCTTTTTTATCTTAGTATCCTGAAGTGAAGTCTTGGTTCCTTCCACCCAGTTCTATCTGACATGTTATTAAATGGAATCTTTGCTTAGAGGTCTGACAACTAAGTTCGCGAACTTGCCACTATGCACTTACATTGGCATCACTGTGCAAACAAGTTAGTCAGGTTTCGCCACCTGGGCATATTAATATCTCACAGCTGTGTTTGTGTCAATGTGTGGAGGTGTCTTGCTGAGTGATGCTCATTATTGTTGTGTGTTCTTGTGTGCCATTGTGAGAATATTGGAACTTGAATTAGAACAGTGAACAAACATTACATTTCTTTTTAAACTTGGCAAGAGTGGAAGTGAAATCAGGGACATGTTAGTCCAAGATTATGGGTATAAGGCCATGAAGATAATGGCAGTGTATAAATGGATTAAATGTTTTTCTGGGGGTAGAGAAAGAGCCACTAATGAAGAGAGGTCAGGGAAGCCAGTAACAGGCAGAACTGATAAAAACATTGCAAAAATTCATTAAATTGTGCATCAAAAGTATCAGCTGATTGTGAGAAGCATAGCAGACCAAGTAAACATGGATAGAGAAAAAGTTAGAAAAATCTTTACTGAAAATCTTGGCATGAGAAAAGTGTGTGCAAAAATCATCTCAAAGGAGCTCAGCTAAAGCAAAGGAGAGTCGAAGTTTGCCAAGACCTTTTGGAGAGGCAAGATGATGTTTTGGGCCATGTTATCACTGGTGATGAAACACGGGTGTACCAATACAACTTTGAAACAGTGGAAGTCAGCCAATTCTCTATGACCAAAGAAGTTCCGTGAGTCTAAATCAAGAGTCAAAACAATGTTGCTAAACTTTTTGATACCAGAGGGATTGTACATTATGAATTTGTACCAACTGGACAGTCAACCAAATTGACTATTTGGAAGTGCTGAAAAGGCTGCATGAAAAAGTTAGACAGAAACAATCTGAACTTTTCCCAACAACTCATGGTTCTTGCATCATGACAATGCACCAGCTCACGTGGCACTGTCTGTGAGGGAGTTTTTATCCAGTAAAAAAAATAACTGTATTGGAATTTCCTTCCTACTCACCTGATCTGGCCCCCAATGACTTTTTTCTTTACCCAAAGATAAAAGAAATATTGAAAGGAAGATACTTTGATGACATTCAGGACATCAAGAGTAAGTGACGACAGCTCCATTCCAGAAAGAGTTCCAAGGGACCAGGAGCTGACATCAGTACATAGCCTCCTAAGGGGAGTACTTTGAAGGTGACCATAGTGATACTCAGCAATGAGGTATGTAGCACTTTTTTTAGGATGAGTTTGCAAACTTAATTGTCAGACCTCGTATTTTTCATTAGGTTTTCCATCAAGCTTACTTTTGGCCAGGATGTGAATTTTTATTTAAGGTTTTGTTTTTCCCTAGGAGGCTGAGAAAAGGGCTCTAGGGTTGCTAATCAGATCTCATAAAAAACCAAAAAATTATTATTTTTATGTTAGACACAGATATTATTCTCCTAAAAGCAGCATAAATATTGACTATTAAATATATCTGTTTGTTTTTTTTTCTCAATCAGCTGTATGTTAGGTACTAGCATTAAAGGAAACTAAAAGAAGACTTCTACATTTTCATATTTGGTTAAGACTTTTTAAAGCCTTTTTTCCTTTTAGCTACGATATGTTTTCATTTTACTCTGTGCTTTCTGTCATAATTAAGTGAAGAACCACAGCAATTTCTCTTTAAATTTAATTCCTCCTTCATTTTTTTTCTATTTTCAATTATATGTGAACAGATACTGGCTAGAGAAACATAATTACCTGGAATTAGTCAATAATAAGACTATTCTGTTCTTTTGGGGTTTTTGGTTATTATTAGGGGGGAAACCTCAAAGAGTTAGAAAGCATGTACTTATCATTTAGCAACAGAGATAATTTTAAATATATATTTTATATTACATAATATATATTTAATATCTTATATATAAATAGAACACAGAACATAGTTAATAGGTATTTCATATATAACTGGAGTTTCAAAGCATGTATTTATCACTCAACAGCAGAAATAATTTTAAATATATAATATATACAGTTATGCATAAAATACAATAAATATACATTTATGTTAAAATATATTTAACTATTTAAGTATATGATATACAATTATAAAGTATGCTTTAGATTTTATTATATAATATGTATTAAATATATATTTTACATTAGAATATATTTTTAAAATATATTAAAAAAATTCTTTGTTACTAAGACAAGTACATGTTTTGTAACTTCTCTGGTTTAGTTTTAAATACACACACATTTATAGGAATGCACATGTACATTGTATTTACTTTTAACACAGTAATCCAGGGACCAAAAAATGTAAATGTTTAGCTCATGGGACACTATAGACTGTAGACTGTCCATTGACATAAAATCTGGATGAACAGCCAGTGGATTTGCTGAGCGAATCCTTGCAATAAGTCTTTGCTAATTTCAAGATAAGGCCATTTGAGCTGAAAACCGGTTCAGAATGCTAAGGGATTAAGAACGTATTTTGAAAATAGCGCTCCGCCTAGTGGCCATTTGTATGCTAAGTTCTAAAGTTGGGTTGCCAGAACTCACCAGCTTCCAAGAAAAATGTCTTCCGACTTACTTTCTTTCTGCTTTTATTTCCTAGTCCTACCCTTGAGCTGGATTTTAGCTTCCATTTGATCCCTGGGTCAGGAACCCTTGTGTGTTGTTCTTACTTCTGGAGATGATGACAGACCCTTCCTCACCTGTGATCAAATAGAAGGATAAAGGTCAAGGGTCAAGCCTCCCTTTGGTGGCTTTTTGATGTTTTTAGAGGCAACTGGAGGCTAGTGGTGGGCAGAACACTGGGCTACGAGTTCAGGACACCTAGGTCTTGGTCCTGGCTATACCATTAACTGGCACACTGGTCTCCCGCGCCCATGCCAGGTCCTGCCTCATGGGGCGGTGATTGCCATGAGTGGTACCTGGTGGTCAGTCACTGCCCATCTCCTGCAGGGGCCCTGATGTTTAGCCATGGACCTCGGAATGGCTCTGGGTCCGTAGGCTTGTCCCTTCCTCGGGCTAAGTGATCAGATGAGGGCGCTATACTCAAGCTAGGCCAATCGGACCACTTTAGTCCTGGTCCCGTGGTCAGTGCTGAGGGTCTCCCCGTGCAGCCAGGGCAACCGGAAGCCCTCCCCGGACTGGTCTGCTTGGAATGAAGGGAAGGAGTCAGTCTCTCCGACTGGCGGCCGGAGGCCTGGGGGCTAGCAGAGTCAGGCTGCTTATTTAGAAGAGCCGGTGGGAGAGTCTAAAGCCAGTGACGGAGCAAATTCACTCAAGATGTGGAGGGAGAGTCCTGCCGGCGGTTGCTGCTGAGGCCCAGTTGCATCCTGCCCCTCTTCTGAGGTTCACTGAGATCTGCACACCCCTCAACAGTAGTCTCACATGTCGCCTAAACTCATTCAAGCCAGCTTTTTACTTTTTCACTTGCAGCAGCAACAACAAAATTCCTAATTAATACTCCTGGAGTCCCAATTTCAGGAAAGGGAAATTGGTTACTCCCTGTCCCACTCTATGCAGAATAGGCCCCCATTTAAAGCCAGGGCTAACTCTTAGTGGTTTATATCAAATGCTCAGGACAGACACATAGCTTGACCCAGATGAAAGGAATGGGACGCCAGTGTCCACGCCCCAAGGAACCTGCGTCTACAGTGTGTTGTGCTCTAGGTGGATCAGAGGTGACTCTGAACTTCCTGCTTGACTGCTGCATCTGAACTTCTAGAAGCCCATGTGACTAACAGACGGAATATGCTGCCTTCTCTGGAGTGACATACAGGGTTCAATTCAGGGAGAATGTGTGCCTCTGCGGTCTCCCCACGTCTGGCAGGCCTTGCTGGCTAATCACAGCACTCCACAGCCGGGCTTGAGTGCAGCCTCAGAATCCTTCTTTTCACCGGTTCTTGGAGGATCCATAATGTTTGTCTTTACTATTGAGTGGGCCTCCGTGCTTGAAGACCATATAATGTAAAATGGCTATTTTTTTCAAGATTTATTTTATTGTTTTTGACAGAGAGACACAGAGACAGAGAGAAGGGGAAGGCCCAGAGCAGTCTCCATCATTGCACATCATCAGTTTTTGACATCATTTTATTCCACACAAGTGGGCAGGGGCCACACAGGGTGGCAACCGAGCCTGGGTGAGGGGGACCTCCCGAATGGGAGGTACACCCCCACAAGCTGGGGGCCGAACCAGGGACCTCCCACATGGGAAGCTCACCCCTGCGAGAAGCAAACTAGGGGCTTCCCTTATAAAGAGCACACTGCAGATCAGCATACGGGTCTGCACGGGCCAGGTCTGAGATTTGATCCTCGGACCCCAGGGCTGCAAGGCGAGTGCTTAACCCACTGAGTCATCCTGGCTTCCCCCACAATGGCTGTTTTAGATTTGATTTTTTGTGAGTTCTTTGCATATGCATATTCTGCATTCCACAAAGCTACTTCAGCCTCTAAAAGCCAAAGGTTAATACCCAGGAAGGTAAAAGCCCACTTGAGAGTTGCTAGTGAGAGCCGTGCTGGGCGGCAGGAATACAGGAGCGGGCTCACGGAGCACTCTGGGTCTTCACAGGAACAAGATACCGTCGGATCAACACCGTGAGTAAACTCTTCCACACTGGTTTTAGGCCTGAAGTGAAGCTGGAAAAGGAAACTTACAGACCGTGATGCTGAGTGAGAATTTTGACAGCAAAGCCCTCTAAAGCTTCAGCCAGAGTCAATGGAGTGGCTCCCCCGCCCCTCTGCCCCCCAATCACACTGGAACCCCAGAGGCAGCCTCATGGGCCACAGACATGGTGTGGATGCAAAGTCGTCCAGCTGGGGAATAAGAGTTCTTGTAACTTATTGTGGAAATGTACCACCCTAAGAACCCTTCATCAGCTCAGTGGTAGTGATTGGGGTCTTGGGGTTGAATGACATATAGTACCACACTTTGCAGGTCTAAAGCCTCTAGTTTATTGGAGGTTTAATTAAGAAAGCCAAAGGTGTGACGCTGTCCTAGCAGGGAGGTTCAGGCTCAAGCCTTCTGTGAGCATAACCACGGAGCTGCAGCCCCTGAATCAGCCTTTGTTCTTCAGCAGCTTGTCGGTGGTGTGGGGCCCTCCTGCACACTTTCCCTTGGGCACACGTGTGAACTCGTGAGCTTGTGCTGGCTGCCTTCCAGCTGGAGCAGAAGAAGCTGAAAGAAACTGTGGCTGTGTGTGCGTGTGTGCGTGTGTGTGTGTGTGTGTGTGTGTGTGTGTGTGTAGGGGGTGTAGTGGGGGGGATAGTTTGGAAGAAGACCCATTGTTTTCTCCCCTTTCCCTCATGGCAGGAAGGATTAGATTCCTATCCAGCTAAATGCCTAAAAGAGCTTTCTGCCAGGAGCTCCGCATCTTGTTTTGATGTAACCCATCATGAAATGGATAGAATGATAGGAGCAAAAGCATCATCGTTACTTTATCAACTGCTTGGAAGGCTAAGAACTCATAGATTCATAGAATTTGTAGAGCTGGAGGGGACTAATGAGGTTTTTATCCATCCCTTTGATTCTGTAGGAGAAGACATATATTTGGCCTGCTAACGTGCTATTGCCTAGGGACAATGGCAGGGCCATCCCCACTCAATGTGGGAAAGAGCACTAACTCCCTCATGCAATCCATGGTCTTAAATCTGAATCTCCTTCAGAATCGAGTCCTCTGCACCAGTTTTACAAAGCTCACTGGCAGGTCATTTCTGAATAGTCAGTAAATTCAAGATCTGACAGTATTTCACATTTTCTCCAGGGTAGCAATTAGGATGTGTCTTAGTTTCCTATTGCTATAACAAATTACTATCATATTGGGGCCCTAACCAATACAAATTTACTATCTTACAGTTTTTGATGTCCAAAATCTGAAATAGGTCTCGTGGGGCAGAAGCCAAGGTGTTGGCAGGGCTGCATTTATTTCAGGAGACTCCCTGGAAGAATCTGTTTCCTTAACCTCTCCAGTTTCCAGAGATTGCCCAGATCCCGTGGCTCATGGCACTCCTCCCCACTCTTCAAAGCCAGTAGCACTGGTTCAAGTTCTAGTTCTCACATCACCTCACTCTGACCTCCTCTTTTACAATCCTTCTCCCACACTTAAGGATCCTTATGACTACATTGGATAATGCCCCATAATCCAGGATCACTTCCCCAGCAACTTTAATTCCATCTGCTACATTAATTCCACTTTGCCATGAAACCGACCTTATACACAGGTTCCAGGAATGAGGATAAAAGCATCTTTGGTGGATCCATTTTTCTGCCTACCACAGGCATCCCCAGAGACAGTCCTTATAGCATACTTTTGACATCTATAGTCTGGACCTTTGAAAATGTGAAAGGTCTTGGTTTTAACTATTTGAGAGTGATAATCCACTATATACAATTGTTTGTTGTTTTATTTCCATGCTACTGTGCCAAAGCTAAGTACTTTGCCAGTGAGCGAGCCTAGCCTACTTTCCAGCTGTGATGTCACAATACTCCTTTTTAAGTTTTAAAGATTTTTTTATTGTTTGGGAGAAGGTGAGAGAGAGAGAGAAGTGGGGAGGGCCTAGAGCAGTCTCTATAGTTACACATCAATAGTTGTGGCATGATTTCATTCCACACAGGTAGATATGGGGCCATTCGTGGTGGGAACTGAACCAGGGGCCTACTGCGTGGGAGGCAATAACCTTCACCGCCATCCCAGGGGTTACCAGGTGTGCTGCAGTTCAGTATATGGGTTTGCATGGGCCAGAGCCAGGAATCAAACCCTAGACCTCGAGATTGCAAAGCAAGCGCTCTATTGCTGAGCTATCCTGGCATTCCCACAACACTCCTTTGTTGATTTTATTTACTGATACTTGGATTAGGTCTCACAAAAACCCTTTGAAATTGACACTATCATTCCCGAATTAATGGTAAGGAAACTTATAAAATTATATGTTATAATGATATTTTCAAATTCAAGGATTATTTACATATTCCCCATAAAAATGTAAAGGTTTTATTCTCAGTGGACCCATGCTCCCTTTTTTGTTCGCTTGCAGCTTTAGACAATTTGTGGCCACTAGAGGGAGACAACTCTTTGAAGAACTGAGGCCATTTCTCCTGTCTGTGGGTAGAAATAAAAATGCTGCTTTAAAGTAGTATCCAGGGCTGACCTAATAGGTAGACAACACAGACCTCAATGAACAACTTTCACCATCACCCCATGGCTCTCTCTTGCATAGTCACCCATGCCATTCGAAGGAAAGATCCTCTTAACCTAGCCATTGGCAGCTTCACGTTAAAACAAAACAAAACAAAACAAAACAAAACCTTTTCTATCTTCTCTCCCTCAAGGGAAACTTTGTGAAAAGAAAGCCCCAAAAATTGTCATAACTGTTACTATAGAAAACATAGAATCCCAAAGATTTCAAGTCTGTAAGTCAATGCTGTTGTGTAGGGTCTAAAACAGTGGCCAAGACCTGTTGTGACCATGTGTAGTCTGACAATATTGTTCTGAAGTGGGAACCAGGGTGTGTTTTCTCTGTTAGAGAGTCCTGGGCTCCCTAACACAGATTTCCTCCTGACTTCTTATAGCTTAAAAAATGCAGCTTCGGTAGTAAAGAGGCTGCTTTCCGTGCAGTACAGTGTCCAATATGGTGATCGTGTGCACTGAAGGAGGCATTATGGAGACTAATTGGCCATTGGTGCTAAATAGCCAAGCCAGGAAGACAGTGGCCGCTGACAGGACCCAGTAGGAATGACGTGGAGTGACGTTAGCCTAATGCTTTCTGTGACATATTTCAGACAGGGGGCAGTTTATTAGATAATAACATATGCCCTCCTCTTCTCCCTTCCTTACATTTAGGCAGATTCATCTCTAGAAACATCACAAAACCCACTGTCACTAATGGGGATATGCTGTATCACTTATGCATTTTAAGGAGGTAAAGGGGTCTAACTAAAACTGTGAATTTATAATATATCTAGTCCTGTAGAAGTAGAAAACTAGACATAAATTTATTGGTAAAGATATGTGGAGATCAAAGGCATCAGAAACAAAGTATAAATCCTTTCACAATATAGATGGATGTATGGAAACAGTACCTAAGTACTTGGCACATCTCCTTGCCATATCAGAGATATTTACACAAAATAAAAATTTATTTTTCTGTTTTTCATGTAAACTTTCAAAGGTAGGGGGATGTTTGGGGATGGTGTGCTGGCCTTGTGCCACAAGATCCTTCAGGGTTTACGGCTGGTGGGACCCTCTGATACAGAGCTTCTGTGTCTGGACCCCATGTGGCTGTCCCTGTCACTCCGGTTTCCCATTCCATGACAAGGGGGATAGAAAGGGCAGAGAGAATAGTTTTGCCTATAAGCAGACGTGACTCCCCCTCATATCCCAAATCTAGTCACAGGATATCTTTTGCCAACCAGGGGATTGGGAAGTGGGTGTCTAGCTAGGAGGCACTATGCCCAGCTAACACTCAGAGGAGGAGGAGAACAGATACAAGGGAACAGTTTAGAAGCTCATGCCACAGTCAGCCTTTCTGGTCACAACCCTACTCACGCACACCCTTCTTCAGATGGGGAATAAATGCACCCGTCCCCAAGGGAATCGAAACTGAGTCCTATCCAGTTCATAGTCCAGGAACTCTGGGTAACGGAGAGTCCTTTGAATAGTTTCAGCTTGAGCTCCTAGTGGTCCAAAAGCCCCTAAACCAAAAGACAAGTTGTCCATCTGCCACCTCCTTCCATTATGCCCTGGTGGAGTGAGCACAAGATCACCACAATCCGGGGAAGCCAGATGGCTCAGCAGGTTAACCGCTCACTTTGCAGCCCTGGGGACCAAGGATCAAATCCTAACCCCGGCCCGTGAGGACCCACATGTTGAACTGAGGTGTGCTTCCCATAAGAGAGGCCCCGGCCCGGTTCCCACCTTGTGAGGCCCCCGCCCACCTGTGTGGAGCAAAACCATGTGGAAAAACTGATGACGAACAACTATAGAGACTGCTCTGGGCCTGCCGCCTACTCTGTGTTTCTCTGTCTTTGTCAAAAACAATAAAATAAGTCTTAAAAAAAAAAAAGAAAGAAAGAAAGAAGGAAGGAAGGAAGGAAGGAAGGAAGGAAGGAAGGAAGGAAGGAAAGAAAGAAAGAAAGAAAGAAAGAAAGAAAGAAAGAAAGAAAGAAAGAAGGAAAGAAAGAAAGATCACCACAATCCAAGTTCACCTTCAGGAAATGGCAGAAAGCAGACACCCAGCAGCCACGGTTTATGGCTGTCCGGAGCCATCTCCCTGGCATGGTGTGCACTGAGCTCCATGAGCAGCCCACCTGGCATCTCCAGCTAGTCTCTGGCATGAACTCCCTTGTCTAACATCCTCTGGCTCTTGACTCTTCCTCTGGAAAATTCTGTCTTGTCCAGGTTCCTCTTTGACCGCATTGGAAGCAGGTGCGATGTCTGCCCTTTGGCTGTACATGTTGTTCCTATCCAGGCAGTTTCAAGGGCCTGGAAAATGATGTATGAGTTTGAATTGTTACAGGCTTTTGCATGCCAGGTTTGCAGTTTCTTTGGCAATATAATTCTCTTAAAAACATAAAAAGTTGTCAGTCTATTTTATTCTGTCTATTTCAAGAGCAAGTGACCATAGGAAAGAAGCTTGACTGACATGTAATTATTTTTTTTGAAGATTTTGGTCTTTTAATTATTGTCCTCAGAGCTCAGTTCATTTATCCCTCTTGCTACCAAATGGTACTTACCTTGAAACCATCAAAACCAATGAGCTTGAAGGGGACTCATTGGTTTTGATGGTTTGGGAAGAGAGAACCCTCTCATTGCCTCTCCCACAACAAGTTCATTGCTACCAGGATGACATTGGTTCTAGGTCTTTTTGGTGAACAAGGTATCAGCTTAAAAAATAATAATCTATAAGCATCTTTATTGACATTTTCTTTTCAATTTTTATATAGCATGAATTTTTACTTAGCATCTTTCCATTTATTATAGTATCTTTTTTTTCTGTCTGACTTCTATTATTTAATTTCTAATACTATTAGAAGTTAATATTCTTATATTTTTTGGTAGGTTATGGGTTTCTAGACGTTTGGTAATTTCCTCTATTTTTCTTTATTGACATTAGCTTATTCAGGATATCTTACTTAATTTTTGATCACTACAGGATCTGTACTAATGTCTCTCTTTTTCACTTCTATTATTGATTGCGTACACACTTTCTCTTCCTCTTTTTTAATTGAACTTGTCAACTTTTGGTTTTGTTGATCCATATTTTATGTTAATTTCCTGTTTTTTTAATTTCGGTTCTTATTTTCATTAATTTATTCTTGCTTTTATTGTGTTTATTCTGTTATTCTGGCTCTGATTTCCACAAGAAACAACTCATTTCTCCCTCATGCTGGTGTCTAGGCACCGTTACCTTCTGCAGCGTCCTGTGGCGTTGGGCGTTTTCCTGGGAGGTAGGGAGGACCTGTCTTCTCTAACTTTCTAACAATACTCTATCCAGACAAGGCCTCCCCAAGCCCAGGGGGTAACAGCAAAGTCTATCCTTACCTAATACATTTAGAATTTCCCCCCAATCATACAGTTTATGCCCCTACCCACAACTTTGGAATTTAAAAAGCAATGAAAACTTAACAGTTTTGATAACTGGCTTGGGGAAAATCCTGACTCTACCTCAACTCACTGGGTGTTATACACTCACCTGGATCTAATGTGAAGCTACGTATGGTCTTATGTAGCCAACTTACTTTGAATGTATATTCATTTTTCTATAGAAGTATTAATAGGTTTGATTATTGGGTCACGCCTGTTGCAAGTATTTAAGTAATAGACTCTGAGCACATGTTACCCTTTTAAATCAGAAAAACACCTTAATTATAAGACATAGCTACCCCCAAGAATTTCAAATAAAAGACTGTGAACCTGAGTCATTAAAAAGTGGGAAGAGACACAGAATACAGTTGAAATCTTGAAAAGCATTAATATGGAGATATTTGCTCTAGAGTCTGGCATTACTTAACGTTTGCATTCCCTCAGGCAAATTCTCATACGTACTTGACACAGCTTTCTCTTCTCCAAAATAGAGATTACAACTGGGTTATTTCTGTCTCCTCCATGTTCAAAGTTCATAAACTTGTGATTCTAGTTCCTTTTTTCAAAGCAATTCTTCCCATCCGGCAGCCCAAGATGTGGCAATTCTTTGTCAAGGAATCTTCAGCTTACCTGCCATTGCATTTTCCCTTCATATTTCACATAGTTAATGTAAACTCAAATGTATTTCTTTGACTACCCATTTCTAAGTTTACTTAAAAAAAACAACAACTGAACAGTTTCTGTTGGTTTTAAGTAAGTTTCTACATTCAACTTTTATGTGATTATTAAATAATCCACTTTACCTCCCTCCACATACATGATGATTTCTATTTATCCAGCAAAGAAAATGAAGAAAGAATGTTAGGTCATTTGTACAAGCGTGCTTGAGCCAGGACTCAGAATTGCTCATTCTTGACAGATGCGCTGAGATCACTTCCCCAGTTCTATTTTGAAGATAAAGTTCCTTTGTTACCTTGGATCATGGTTTGAATTAGGTTAACTTCCCTCTCCCCCCCACCCACCCCTGATTTATACGATGTGATGATTGCTTAAAGATGGCAATTCTCCTACAGCATGGATTTTGACAAATGGTACAACTCTGTCGTCTAAGGCAGAACTTTGGGAATCAGGCAAGAGACTTCCCTCTCCCTTTACCACCCACATGCTCAATTAATCACCAAGGCCTGATGAGATTTTAAAAGTTATAATATGTTTCTGACCTATAGAAAATCTGAGAGAATAATATAAACATCACCCATGTATCAATTCTCAGGTTTGAAAAATTGTAGCATTTTGTTATCTATCTATCTATCTATCTATCTATCTATCTATCTATCTATCTATATTTCAAGTTTTTATTTTGTTTCTTTAACAAATAGAACATTACAGACAAAGTTAAAACCCCCAGCTGCCTCTCTTTGATTTCATTCTTTTCTCTCAAAGGAAACCTCAATTCTGATTTTAGTGTTTATAATTTCCATGATGTGTTCTTATGTTAACATTTTATGCTGCATGTATCCACTTGCAACTTGTTTTTCTTTTTGTTTTTCATTCAACATGGTTCTTGAGATCCATTCAAGGACTAGAACTTTAAGTCTAGTTTATTCTTTTGAACAGCTATATGGTGTTCCTTTACATGAGTATTGATGTCTCTTATTCATACTCTTGTTAATGGACATTAGATGGTTGCTAATATTTTGCCAGCATGAATACCACTGCAATGAATATCCATGTACCTATCTCCTTGTACAAGCAAACATATGAGAGTTTATCTAGACAACAGTAGACCGTAGGACTAGAGTCCACACACTTGTGTAGCACAACGGTGTCTTTAAATGGGCACAAGTGTGCCAAGATCTTTCTCTGCTGTGCTGGTGGGGCAGGTGGGTGGTACCTGAGTCACCAGGAGCATCTGGGCTCTGGCCTCTTGCACTGGAGCAGTATCTACCATTCACACACTATCTACCGCGATGTCAGCGCCATAGGGAAAGCGGCTCGCTTTACGTAAAGCAACTCACTCAGGATTCATAATAACCCTATGCTTTCTTGAGCATTTCCTCTCTTTTTTGTTCTCTCACTAATTTTAGCATTCATCAGTGGATGCTGCCTGCAACAGTTATTTTCTACAGTGTTATAATGGTGATTTGCTATTGTCTTCCTCTCAAATTAATCAAGATAAACTAAAAATATTTAGGGTTTATTCTATTTCCTTTCACACAGGCTTTGATTCTTTTCCCTAATTTCAAAAATGAATGCATTCTCCCAAAAGATAAGGCTGATAAAGGAGAGCCGGGCTTGAATTTCAGTCTGACACTTCAGGCTATTTGATCCTACACCTTTAGGAATGTTAATTTCTTTTGTATCACAGGGGTAGGTATACATAGCTACCTTATAAAATTATCAGAAGATCTAAATGAATTACTGCATGTAAAGTTTTTAATTTCTTTTTTTTTTTTAATATATTTTTATTTATTTATTTATTTTTGACAGAGAGAGAGAGAGAGAGAGAGAGAGAGAGAGAGAGAGAGAGAGAGAGAGAGCGAGACAGAGATACAGAGACACAGGGAGAACTGAACTAGGGGAGCTCCCAGTTCAGCATATGGTTCCGCATGGCCCGGGCCGGGATTTGATCCTCGGTCCCGGTGCTGCAAAGTGAGTGCCTAACCCACTGAGCCATCCCAGCTTCCCCAAAGTTTTTAATTTCAATGAAGATGGCTATTATCATTCTTGCTTCGATCAGCACTATTATTGCCTTCACACAGCTTCCAGGTCCCTCGCTCTAAAATGCAAATCTGATGATGACATAACTATGTTTGGGTTCGTCTGTTGCCTCCTGTCATTGTCAGCAGCAGTTTCCAAGCCTGGCTTTTGATCAGAATCATATGAGGAACCTTAAAAGATATATATGAAGCCAGTCTGACAGACTGGAAGTTTGGTGGGATGGGGTCAGCCCTTATCTGTACTCTAGAGAGGTGAGACCAGGCGTCTATCATAGTACACATGAGTCTGGGGCCCATCTACAGGATAATAGTGGGTTCTCATTCAGTGTCTGCTGACAGTAGTAAAGAGAGGATCCCTGATCTCCATCATGAATAGCAAGGTAGTGCCAAAGCATGAGATTTAAAATCAGGCTAAGAGTTTCTTAGATATTCCCCTTAGTATCTGTGTGATCCTGCTTAGTCAGCTGCCTTTTACATAGGGAGTATGTTCTTAGAGACCTTTTTAATTTAAAATGTGATAAAAACCACTTTTCTAGTAGGAACAAATAAAATGATATATGCATTTTTTAATGCTGACTTTTAGACCTTTTTACCTTTAATTCTAATACTTTGCAGAGTACTCTCTCTCTCTCTCTCTCTTTTGATTCAACACACACATGTATTGTGATGTGATTATTACAATAAGATTAGTTAACACTCCATCTCCTTAAATAGTTACCATTTTCTGTTATGATAATACCTAAGACCTATTTGGATATTCTGGTCAAGATGGCCAAATAGGTAAGCATGCTTTTATCCTTTCATGACCACACCAAAATTACAACTAAATGACAGAACAACCATAATTGAGAATTGCCTGATCTAGCTGAACAGCAGTCCTCTAACTAAGGACATACAGAAGAAGCCACCTCAAGACTGTAAAAGGGGGCAGAGAAAAGAGGAATGGGCTGGTCCCCAACCTATGTGTGGTAGTTAAAAATTGGGAGGAATATCTCGACTGTAGAAGTTTACCCTGAGTAGCAAGAATCCCAGCCCCACACCTGGGTCCCAGCCCAGGGTTTCAGTTCTGACAAGAGAAGTCCCCACAACTTCTGCTGTGAAAACAAGCAGAGATTATGGATGAGAAAAGTAGTGAGAGGCTTGAGTGCCAGGCATTCCTCTTAAAGGGCCTTACTCACTGACAGACTCAATCTCTCTGAGCAACAGCATCTCAAAAGGCACCAGAAACATATGGGGAGTAACTGAATTCAGGAGAGGGCTGAAGGCAAATTGATCCCAGGCAGAAATGCTGGCAGAGTCCATTGGTTTTGTTTTGTTTGTTAGTTTATCTGTTTTTTATTGTTGTTGTTGTTGAGTTCTCCCCTATGCCAGAAAGCAGATGCAGATAGATGGCTGCTATATCTGAGTGCCATCAACCTGGTTGACACAGTTGGCCTCACCCTGGTGATTCTTTGAGACTCTGTCCCACCCAACTTGCAGGCCAACTCAAGCCACTTGCATTACTTTTCATACAAATGGACTGTCTTGGCTCATGCTGCCAAGATTTTTCCTAAAATCTTTCAAAAGTTCACAAACTTGAAACAAGCAATATCTGACTTCGACATACCCCATACTTCTTGCTAAGCAGCTCCATGCCTGATATCGGTGGCAGACAGCCTTTGTATGAGACTTGGCATCTCCCAGGGACCTTCAAACCCAGTGTGGGTGGTTGTCACCTGCAAATTGCTTTGTGGCTCTCTCCAGGTGGCCCCAGAGCAGGCACAGGCTGCATCTGAACTTGGCTTGAGGCAGGGCTCCTCCCAGGAGTCCCAGGGTTGGCATGCCCAGTAACCAGATTGAAACTGAGCTGGAGCAACACCCAGTTGCTTCTGGGAATGACACACCCAAAGGGCAGACTGGGCAGGCACCAGATACCTGCTAGAGCGAATCCTGCATAATAGCTTCTTCACCATAGTCATGGCCAGTTCTCACAACCAATCAGCTTGAGGGTCAGTTCCTTCCACTAATGTGCAAATAATAACCAAGGCTCACTGACAGCAGGAAGGCACACACAACCCACACAAGGGACACATCTGGAGTACTCAGCTCAGGTGACCAGAGAGTCTGTGCCACTGGGCCCCACAGGACATCTACTATATAAGGCCATTCTACCAAGACCAGTAGAAATAGCAGCCCTACCTAATACATAGTAACAAGCACAGGGAGGCCGCCAAAATGAGGAGACCAAGAAACATTTCCCAAATAAAAGAACAGAACAAAGCCCAGAAAAAGAATTAAACAAAATGGAGACAGGCTTAAAACACTAATTATAAGGATGTTTAATGATCTCAAATAAATGAACAAATAAAACAGAAACAAACTCATAGATACAGAGAACATTTTGAGGGTTGCCAGGTGGGAGGGAGGGAGGTGGGAGGGTGAAAAAGGTGAAGAGATTAAGAAGTTCAAATTGGTAGTTACAAAATAGTCATGGGGATGTAAAATACAGCATAAATACAGCATAAAGAATATAGTCAATAATATTGTAAAAACTATGTATGGTAGGTACCAAATTTATCAGGGTGATCACCTTGTAAGTTATAGAAATGTCTAATCACTACATTGTTTGTACACTTCAAGCTAATATAATATTGTCCCTGAATACCCTGGGGAAAAAATAATATTGCATGTCAACTGTAATTGAAAAAAAAAATTATTTAAAAATATACTCTCTCAACAATTTTCAAGGATATAACACAAGATTGTTAATTGTAGTCATCATACCGTACATTAGAGTTCCAGAACTTATTTATCTGATAACTAGCAGTTTATATCCTTTGACCAACATCTCCCCATTTTCCCTTCCCTCAGCCCCTGGCAACCACCATGCTACTCTGTTTCTATTATTTTGGTTTATTAGATTTCACACACTTGTATAAGTGTTTGTCTTTCTTTTTCTGACTTAAGTCACTTAATGTGATGACTTGAAAGTCCATTCATGCTGTTGCAAATGGCAGGATTTCCTTCTTTTTTTTTATGACTGAATAATATTATATCGGGTATTATACCACATTTTCTTTATCATTTCATTTGTCAGTGTTTTCCTGTCTTGGCTATTGTGAATAACGCTGCACTCGCCACGTGGTGCAGATATCTCTTCCAGATAGTGATTTCATTTCCTTTTGATAAATACTCAGAAGTGGAATTTCTGGATCATATGATAGTTCTATTTTTAATTTTTAAACACCCACACTGTTTTCCATAGTAGCTGCGCCAATTTATAATCCCACCAATAGTGCACTCATGAGTACTCCCTTTCTGCACATCTTCACCAACACTTGTTATTTCTTGTCTTGTTGATTATAGCCATTCTAGCATGTGTGATGTGGTATCTTATTGTGGTTCTGATTTGCATTTCCCTAATAGCTAGTGAAGCTGAACGTCTTTTCATGTACCTGTTGGCCATTTGTATGTCTTCTTTGGAAAAAATGTTTATTCAGGTTCTTGCCTATTTTTAATCATATTACTATTATATTTTTATTGTTGTTGACTTGAGCTTCTTATATATTTTGGATATTAATTTCATGAGATAAATGGGTTGTGAATATTTTCTTCCATTTCATACATTGCAGTTTGTGTGTGTGTGGATAGTTTTATTGTGCAGAAGCTTTTTAGTTTGATATAGTCCACTTCTTTTGTTGTTGTTATTTGAGCTTTTGATGTTATATTAAAAAATATTGTCACCAAGATTAATGTCAAGAAGTTTTCTCTATATTTTCTTCTTGGAATTTTATAATTTGGGGTCTTACATTTAAGTATTTAATTCAGTTAAAGTTAGTTTTTGCAAGTGGTATAAAAGAATGGCCCAGTTTCATCCTTTTGCCTGTGAAGATACAGTTTTCCCGTCACCATTAATAGAGACTACTCTTGTCAAATATTACTTGACTTCATACATGTGAGCTTATTTCTGGTCTCCTATTCTGTTTCATTTGTTTATGTGCCTGTTTTATGCCAATACCACACTGTTTAGATTATAGCTTGGAACAAAGTTTTATTATATTAATGTATCAGGAAGTGTCATGCCTCCAACTTTGTTCTTTCTCAGGATTGCTTTGGGTACTCAGTCTTTTATAGTTCCATATGAATTTTAGGATTTTTTTTATTTCTGTGAAAAATGTTATTGGAATTTTGATAGGGATTGCATTGAATCTATACATGATTCTGGGTAGCATAGACATTTTAACAATGTTAATTCTTCTACTTCATGAAGACAGAATATCTTTCCATTTATTTGTGTCTTCTTCAGTTCCTTTCATCAATGTCTTATAATTTCCAGTTAATAGATGTTTTAGCTTCTTAGTTAAATTTATTCCTAAATATTTTATTATTTTTGATGTTATTATTAAATGAGATTATTATTTTTATTTCTTTTTCATATAATTCACTGTTCATATAAATGTACTTGGTTTTTGTATGTTAATTTTGTAGCCTGTAACTTTATTGGATTCATTTATTAGTTCTAACAGTTTTTTAAATTTATTTTTTGAAGTTTTAGGAATATATATATATATATATATATATATATATACTCATATCATCTGCAAACAGAGAAAATTTAATTTCTCTTTTTGAATTAGATGCCTTATTTTTTCTTGTCTTATTGCTGTGATTAGGAATTCCAGCATTATGTTAAATAGAAGTGGTGAGAATGGGCACCCTTATTTGTTCTTGATCTTAGTGGAAGAGCTTTTCCCCTTCATCAATAAGTATGATGTTAGTTGTGGGTTTGTTATATGGCTTTTAGTATATTGATATAGTTTAGTTCCTCTATTGGCTTTTTAGCTATGCCTCTTTGTGTTATTTTAGTAGTTGCTCTTGGCATTACAGCATGCATCCTTATTATAATCTACTTAGAATTAGCATTTCATTACTTTACATTTTTTTCTTTATATCTGACTCTTCCCACTTCATAAATGAAAAATAAGTCACAATAGTTTTATTCCATGTAAATATTCTACACCTGTACTTTAAGCTATTGTTTTTATATCTTTTTTTTTGAGATTTATTTTGATTGTTTCTGACAGAGAGAGAGAGAGAGAGAGAGAGAGAGAGAGAGAGAGAGAGAGAGAAGGGGGAGGGCCCAGAACAGTCTCCATAGTTGCACATCATTGGTTTTTCCACATAGTTTTATTCCACAGGTGGGCGCGGGGCTGCACAGGGCAGGAAATGGGCTGGGGTCTCACCCTAGTGAGAACTGAACTGGGGGCACTCCCCAGT
>PVKE010017198.1:0-21650 GCA_004027555.1 Craseonycteris thonglongyai
ATATGTCTTTAATTATAATAAATGTTCTTCTAATTTAAACATTCACCGTATTTCTTGATCACACCTCAAACACACGCCAGACTACTGAAAGAACCTCCCAGGGTTCAGCTACTTGATCAGCACTTCTGAGACCCTGGCCCTCCATCTCCTAAACACCTCAGGCTCCCGAGAGCCGCCTTCTGGGTGGTCTGGCTCAAAAGAGAAAAGAATGTTTAGGGGTCTTATTACTGCCACTGCTACCACCCAGAGGCTGAGTCGTTACTGGGGTTCACCTCGGGTCTGGAGAGTCTAGAGAGCACTTTTCTTCTAGGGGTTCTAGAGCAGGGGTGTCAACCTCAATTAAAACACGGGCCATTTGGTGCAACAGGCAAGATTCACACGGGCCACATCACATTTACAAACGTCGCCGGAACGAAGTCAGCGCGTTTATACACGCCCACAGGCCCCCAGGAAAGGCCCTGGGCCAGGTGTACACTTGTCTTCAGTAGTTAAAGGGTTAACGAGGGAATTGTGTGTACGGTATTGCCTCCATCTCCCCTAAGCGCTATTTTCTTCATAACAAGTTTTTCTATTTTCATTTTATTTCAGAGCATCGAGGGCCACAAAAAATTATGCGGCCCCTGGGCCGCCAGTTTGACACCCCTGGTCTAGAGTATTCACTGATTGCAAAGGAGAGGGAGCTCAGGCACAACTGCGAACTCAGCCAGGGCACAGGTGGGGGCAGGGGCTGTGGGTTAGGAGGGGCGCCCACCCTTTGTGGACGTGGGGGGCTCGTCCCCTTGCAGCACCATCTCAGGAGGCTGATGTAATCATTGGGTTGGGATCACAGGATTGTAGGTTTGCCTTGTTGGCCCCATTAAAGGACTAGAATGTTGGAGGTTGTTGAGATGGCTTTTGGGAGAGGACGTCCATTCCTGGGTGTGATTGGAAGTGAAACAAGGTCGGGGCTGCCAAAGTGGGACGTGATGGAAGGATCTGGGAACTGAATGTCTGTAATGAAACGAAAGAGCATTAACAGTGGGAGGGGCCCAGTGGACACACTGGCTGGAGACTGGTCAGACCATAGAGTTCAAGGTTTCTTAGGTAGAACAGATACAGCGTAGAAAAAAGGGTTCCATGTCAGGTGTGGCTAATGTGTTTGATCGCTATGATGTATTAAATGCTTTGCAATTTCCAGCTTCTCAACAAATGGCAAATCAGTAAGTATTACTGTAAAATTGTATATTGTCACAGGAGCTTAGGAACCACAAGTAAAGCCCATAAAGCCCAGGTTTAAAAAACTTTGGAAAAATAAATTAAAAAATAAATAAAATAAAAATCTTTGGAACAGTATTTATAAATTAGGCGTGACGAGCCTGAATCCTGTGTTTATAGCCATCTACACTGAGCACAGAGCTTTTCTAACATTGTGGCAACAAGCAAAATTAATTTTTATATGAGATCGCATTATTGCTTACAGTTACTTTATAGGTTATTTTCCTTGAGAAAGTGCTGGAAATTAATCTCAAATTTCTATGTTAGCATTTTAGTGAGTGCGAAGTACTTTAACAAGACTGCAAACAATGTTTCTTTTTTAAAAAAGAAATGTGACAATCCACAAGTAACATTATACTTACTATGTTACTGAAATAAAAGGTATTTGTGGTAGAAAGTCTCAAATTACTTAGCATATTTAAAGGAAACATCAGTAGGCTGTCAGCTCTGTAGTTTACCATAGTTTAATAAAGAAATTTCTTTATTGAGATTGTTTAAAATGAAGTTTGTAGCAAAGAAAGGAGTAATTGCCTGTCACACTGTAAAAAATCAGTTTCACATCTTGGAAATGTTTCTTTACACTTAATTTCCACATTGTTTGTACTTAAATATATAGCAACAGAAATAAAAAAGGAAAAGATCATTAAAAAGCTTCCCCCCCCCCCCCATAGTCAAGATTTTATAGCTGGAATGGATGAACCTTTTTTTCACTATTAACACAAATATTAAATAGAATATTTTAATGTTTTACTAAGATATTTTAATGAGAATACTGAAGTTAATGTGAAAGTTTGAATTTTAAATATTGATGGGACAGTGATTGATATCTCTATTCTCTGCTGCAGGCAACTTGTTGAGAAGATTGTCATGCCATTCAAAATTAATAAAGTACAAAGTGCCCATGAATCTTTTCAGAAAATGTCAGTTCACACTTTTGCAACTGTTGGATATGTGGGTTGGGTATTTTAGTTGTGTGGAGCTGCTACTGTCTGATTGTCTATTTCAGTTTTCTCAAGTCTTTTAATATTACAGAATAAGAGATGCTAAAATCTTTTGGGGACTTAGAAAATGGCAGTGACACATTTTGCTGTATTTAGAAAAAGGATTTTGTTCACTTTAAAGAATATTGATCGTATGTCTTCTGCTACCATATAAAATGAGATAATGTGTGCAATTTTGTTATATAATGTATTATTGAGGTTTAATTAGAGAAGAGCACCCCAGGATTTTGGGCACTCATTCCAGCATTTTAGTACTAATATATGTATCCTTATGTTGAACTATTAATCGAATTTTTCCTCCTCCTTCATTATTGTCTACTTTTCATCTGACTTGGACTTCCAAGAACATAGAGTTTGGGTATTCATCTTATTTCATGAAAACCTCCATGTACTGAAAGATATAATCCATCACCCTGAGCCACTGGGTTTAAAAACAACAACCAATCTTGATTATTAGTGGCAATCATTTTCTTACATGTAATTTTTTTTTTCTTTCACAGTCTTGATGGGCTTCTTTATATCCTTCATTATAAAACTTACACTCAGCTAGACTTGCGGTGGTTCTTCGGGTTGACTGTTCTCTAATTTACTTGTAGGTTTAATGTGTTCATGGGAGGAGGCAAGCACAGCGTTTATCTGCTCTGCCGTCTTGGGTCCTCCCGATTATGTGTGGTTCTTTGTTACGTTATTCTGAACCCTTTCTAACTTCTCCATTGCTTATGGTACCTGAGGTAGGAAATGATCTTCAAGAATTTCTCAGACTATAGGGGAAAGATTACTTTCTGTCTGTCCCTCATTTCCCCATTTAAAAAAGATGTCTTTATTATAAAAGTAATGTCATCACTTTGTATACATTTTGGAGAGGAGGGGAGAAAAACTGCCCATACATAATTCCATCAGTGCAATCAGTAGTTTTATGACTAGGAACCTGTCCTCTCTCTCTCGCTAATATAGATTTTACATATCTTTACATACATATCTTGCATAACCACAATCATATACAAGTATCTTGCTTCTTTTCGTCTCACAATGTTTTCTGTGTTGTTGCATGTCTTGAGTACTTACCTTGTAGAATTTTAAGTGCTTAGCGTGGTGTCTGACCTAGAGTGCGTGTCAGTAAATCTCACCTAGTTGTTCTTCTATGACTCACCCCTAGTCGGTATTATTTCCTTACAGATGCCCAGCAGTGGATTTCCTGGATCAGGTACTCTAGGCTCTTCTTACATGACAGCTGCCACATTGCTTTCTCAACGGGCCGGTTCTGTTTACAAAGCCCTTGGCACCTCTCACTAGTCCCTGAAGTCCTCTCCCTCCCTTTCTTGGTAGGTTTGGTAAGCCAACTCAGTCGGCAAAAGTGTCAGGATTTAATAACGACCAATGTCGAACTTTTTTGTTGAATGTTTACTAATAATGTTTCCTTTTTGTTGGGTCTGTTTTATGACCTTTTTAACAGTTGGAATCAATATTTTCTTACTGAACTATATGGGTCTTTAGTGAAGATATTAATCCTGTGTCATATGGACTACAGATATTTTTTCTGACTTCTTACTTTGGATACGAGTTTTAAAAAATTCACACACATGCCCGCGCGCACACACACTGTGATCTGTCTCCTGTTTGTGGCTGTCACAATGAACTTCATCACCATCCACGCCAAGTCTGGTGAGAGTACGTAGAAGCCAACAAGAGAGACTCCCTCTGGTTCATGGGCCCCGAGAAGAGTGGACACATGTCTTTTATGGTAAAACCTAATTTCTCTTTATCCCCTACAGCTAAATCTAAAGTATATAGGCCCTAGACTCAGAGCACGTGGTTTTCCTTGATTTAGGGAAACAGAACAGAGGAAGGAGCTGACAAAACAACTGCTTGGTTTTTGTAACAGGTTATAATTTCAGTGCTTCACAACTGGAACCTGCCCGACGTCTTCATCTAGGACTGACGTTCCTGAAGATAGCATCGCAGAGATGTGTTCACAAGGGTAGGGCTCACTCACCGTAAGGCCTTGGCCAGGTTCTGCGAACTCCCACCTACCCTGGCCCCTGGTCTTCAGATTCTTGGAAGGAGACACTAGGTCTTGATGAGACTTTGGGGTTAAGAAATGCTGGTGCCTCTACCTTGTCCTACTAATCTAAACTTCTTTCCTGGCAAGTGGGCAGGTAGTCCTGGCTGGGGTCTACACTTTCACCCTGGCAGGCCTTGCATGAGTATTGTGAGCAAAGTGTATCTGACAGGTTAGAGAACAGCCTCGGGTGTGACTGAAGAAGGCAGGGAGGCCACCTTGACTGAAATTTAGAAGTCACACCTTGTTCTTCCTGGAGGAAGCATGCTGTGATTCTTCGCAGGCTGATGAGTTGGCGTTGCCTTATACTTTGGCACAGTCCCCTGAAGAAGGATCCCAGCCGCAGGAGTTACACCAGTGCAAAGCTAACGTTGAAGCGTTCAGTAGCTCTTCAGTTGCAAGTGTAGTTAGAAGAGCACTTACCACTGTAGCGAGATCACCAGTCAGTTCCCACCTGTGTGCAAGTACTTTTCAACTTTGTTGCCCTTTATTCTTGGCTTCCTTTCGGCTCTATATGTCCCCTGGCTAGAGTCCTATCCTCTCTGGCCGTCAGGAGATGCCCTGACATTTGGCGTATGAGGAAGAGCAGGGGTTCCTCATTACGGTGGCAAGGACGGTGGCACCCAAAGATATCACATGGGCATCCAAGTCTAGATCTATAAATATATTTATTATAATATAACAAGAACAATAAACATATACTATGTACAATACCGTTACAGAGAACCCTGTTTTAGATCATTCACAGAAATGGCCCGTTCTGCTCCAGTGTGGACAGGTGAGGAGAGAAACGGCCCTTCCGTGTCCTCTGTGTTGAGTCCTGCTGACCATAGTGCCTCCTTTGGAGGCAGACGACACCATCGCCCACATCGGCCCTGCCCCAGGCAGTTAGAGGTTTGTGCTCCAGTCCTCGGGTTCACACTTGCACCCTGTTTGACATAAATACTTTAAATGACATACAATGTATGTAGTTTTGTGCTTATTACTTTTTAAAAGAATAAATAATATTAAAAACTGCATAACGAAGCTCGGTATCTCGTCCAGGTGGGAGCCACACTGGTCGTGCGGGAAGCTGATGCCCAACGTTCCAACTGGAATTTTGTGTCATCAAATACCGAAACGTGGAAAGCGCATCCTGTCCTTTTCTCCTTATAAATGTTTTTTTAATCGTGAAATGACAGCAAGTTGACTCCCAGATATAAAAACGGTAATGTGTATTTGGTACCAACTTCAACGGACCAGCGCAGTGGCCGGCACTGTCCCTGCCCTGGATGGGAACGGGTCACCGTGCACGTGAGGCCTGCGGGTCGCCGGGGCCCGGTCGCCGGGCCTCCCGCCGGGCCTGCCGCGTGCAGGTGAGCACGCTGTCAGGGCGATCCAGGCCTGGCTGTCATGGCTCATCTAAGAAGGCGGGCCCCATCCTGAGAGCTCGTGGGGCAGGTGCCTGAATATAGAGCTATAAATATAAAAAATAGTGTCCTGTGCTTCGCAGTCGTCTGCCCTCCCTCCTTCCCTCCCTTCCCACCGGGCCGGGGTCCGCAGCTTTACCTCATGGAGGGAGCTGGACGGCTGTTTCCGTCTAGAACACAATCTGGTATCTGGACCACGCCTCCGCGAGGCACAGCTTTTATGGGGGGGGGGCTGTCTGGGAGTCACTTTTTCTAAAAATAAAATGGGGGGGATTTGCCCCCCACCCCAGGAGAGCGCCTCTATTCTGCACATAGAAAAATGAGAGCCAACGCCCCCCTCTGGCACAACCCACACGGAGCTTTGGGAGCCCCCCCTCTCTCTTTTGGGCCTCCTCCTCTCAGTACTTAAAAATAGCCTTTTGTTTATCAAGAAAATGCCTTGGAAATCTAAATAATTCATATGGGAGAAGGGGAAGCTAGCACGAGCATCTTGTCCTGCAGCAGAAACATGGTGGAAAAACCTGCGAAGGACAGACGCCCCCAGCTGCCCCTGCAGGGCTGCAGCAGCCTCGCGGCTCTGCACGGGGCAGGGGGCGTGGCGTAGCCGGGGGGGCGTGGCCGGGGCGGGACTGGAGGTGGAGTGGCGGGGGGGGGGGGGGGGGGGGGGGGGGGGGGGGGGGGGGGGGGGGGGGGGGGGGGGGGGGGGGGGGGGGGGGGGGGGGGGGGGGGGCGGGGGGGGGGGGGGGGGGGGGGGGGGGGGGGGGGGGGGGGGGGGGGGGGGGGGGGGGGGGGGGGGGGGGGGGGGGGGGGGGGGGGGGGGGGGGGGGGGGGGTGGGGGGCGGGGCCACCAGCCGCCTCTGGACCCGTGCTGCACAGAACCGTCCCTTGTTCTCTCTGGGCCACCGACGGTGCAGCTCGGCTAAGAACCAAAGGGAATCAAAGTGCTAAGGACACTTTGATCTGACAGCGAGCCCGACGCTGCGGCGGAGGACAGCTGATCTACGCTTGTTCGGGGGGCAAGCGTGCTCTGCGGGGAGGAACCCACAACAGCTCTCCCAGTTGAAAAATATGTGAAACTATTGCCCCGGGCGGGGGGCGCGCCTGCGATCGGCGCCCGCGCTCCGGCGGGAGCCCCGGGGCCCGCGCTCCGGCGGCGGCGCCAGCGGCTGGGAGCACTAAGCGCGGGCCCCCCGAGGGCCAGGACCATTTCCTACATTCAGTGTAGAGAGGATTCGAAGGTTTAGCGCAGTGAGTTCCTTGGTGGCTGGCCCGCCTCTTATCCGTGTTGCTGAAAATCGATCAGTGTGAGTAGCAGCTGCCTCACCGGACGTGTCCCCAGTCTCGCGTGGGCGTTCTGCGCTGTCAGCCGCTTTGAATATACTTCTTTATCACGACGCAGCCGTGTCTGAACACGGGGCAGGGCATGTGGGGGAGGAGGGTCCACGTGTTGGTGGCGGGCTCGTAGGCTTCCATGTTGCCCAGCGCAGGCCCCTCGCTGCTCACGATGCCTCCGGTTGCGTAGATCTTGCCGTCCAGCACCACGGCGCTGCCGGGAAGCGAAGAGCACCGTTAGCTGGGCCTCCGCACCCAGCCTCGCTGCAGGCCGCCTCTCCCCTTTTGCAAAGGTCCTATGGCTCACACTGCTCTTCTTGGCCTCTGACCCACGCTGGTCTAAACGCCCTTCCTCCAGAGCCAACCAGGATGCTGGGCTGTCCTACCCGCCCAGCTGTGGGTGACACTTATTGATACTGGGCACCCCAGGACCTACCCGACCCACTGAAGATGGTGGGGAGATGAGCAGCCTCCATGCCCACTGAGCCTCTATCGTGCCCCATGCAGAACTTTCCTACCGCTCAACTCATGTTGGGGACACAACTCACCAGAATGACAGCAGGCAGCCAAACAAGGAGCCACGTCAAGTGAGCACCTGCCTGTGGTTTCTACCCTCGACAGCGTGCTCAGAGTCAGAGCTTCGGGCTGTCGATACTTCACTGTGGCTGGTGCTGCTGCCCACCCAGGACTGCTGGGGCCCACCCAGCGTGCTCTCTAAGGGGTCACCACGCAGTCCCAGGACGCCTTCCCTGTGACACAGCCCTGGGCTTGGCCCCTGGTCTCTGTCTGCTCTGCATTCCATGAGCTCTGCACCTCCTCGCTCACTGCCTTTCAGCTGCCCTGCCACACAGATTCATGTTTCTAAGCCCCGATGCCTCGCCCATGCCAGCCAATGCCCACTTCTTCTTGGCTCTCCCCTGAAACTGAACAGACACCCTTGCCAAGTGTGCACCCACTTCTGAAATCCTGAGTCTCGAACAGAACACAGCAGTCTAGGCTTCCTCCCACACTGAAGCTCCCATCCTTCCCCCTTAACCTCGCACGCCATTCACGCCCCTCCCTCCCCCCTGGTGGCATCTCTCCTCCCTGCTTCTCTATCAAGACCCAGCTTGTCTCCCCGCAGGCATTATGTCTTCCTGCTTCCACTTTGAGTCTCTGAGGGATAGGGTCCTCCCTACATGCCAGCTGTCTTTATCAGGGGGGGAGTGTTGTCAGCATGGCCCTGCGTGTGGCCCCCAGTGACTGTGACACGAGTCAGGCTGGAGAACTGCAGAATCTTCATGCTAACGTAGCAGTTGTCTTATCCAACTGCCCGTTTCACAGATAGAACCTCCCCAGACAGGGAAAGTTCTTGTCCCGGGTCACATGACAGGCAGCAGGAGGTCTTAGCTACTGCGCACACACAACGGGCACTCAATACATGCTTTGTGCTCATCACATACGGAGGATTTAGTGGCTGCCTCTTCATAGGCACGAGATGGCTTCGGGAGGCCTCTGCTATGGACATGCTCACCTCACGTTGTGTCCTTGAAGGGCCTGGGCCCCCCCAGAAAGCCCTTCATTTCTGGCTTTGAGATGGGCTCAGCTAGAACCACGGGGCTGGGCTTCTGGGCCGGGGCTGCCCGGGCACTTTGCACTCTGCTCTAGCACTAACATCCATACCTGTGGTTGGAGGGTAGGGGTGCTGCTCTGGGCCTGGGAATTGCTTTGGCCAATCAATGGTGGTCACTCTTCGTGTTCAAGCCTCTCCTGTTGTCCCTCCCGGCCCTCTTCCTCCCCCCGTCCCCCCAGGCTGAGCTGCTGCAGCCCGCTCACCTGCAGAACTGCCGAGAGTGATTCATGTTCGGGCCCGCCTTAATGTTCCCTTTCTCCGGGTCGTAGATGGTGGTGGCTCTGGCATAAGCCCCACCCAGGATGAAAACCAGGCCGTTGAGGGTGATGGCGGGAGCGTACTTGTTGTCTGCGGGGAGAGCGAGGCAGGCAGGTCAGGGCACAGCTGCTTGGCCTTCCCTCCCCGCTCCTTTCCCGGCGGGCCCTCCAGAGAGGCCGGGAGCTGGAAAGACCTCCAGCGTCACTGACTGGCCTGAGGACAAGGGCCAGGACGCACCTGGTGCACAGGACCTGCAGGTGCACCTGGGTTGGGGTTGGCCTCCCTGTCCTGCCCCCTGGACTTGGATCTGCAGAACCGCTGGGCTTAGCCAGCCCGCTGGGCTGGGGCTATTGAGACTGAATGAAACAATGAAGTGAGGACACTACACTGGCCCAGGGCTGAGGGGACAGCTGGTTCTCACCAATCATCGGGGACTCGATGAAGCTCCACGTGTTGGTCTGTGGCACATAAGACTGGAGGACACCCGCAGCTCGGCCAGCCTCGTTCACACCACCAAACACGTAGATCTTGCCACCGCACACGGTGGCTGCTGCGGAGTGAACCGCCTTGGGCAGAGGGGCCACGGCCTCCCACTGGTTGGTGATGGTGTCATACCTGTTAAGAGAAGAGACAAAGAGCCAGGGGTCAAAGGTGGGCCCAGTTCCAGGCAGGGGCCACCACCCTGGCAGCAGATGCTGGGAACACTGGCATCTGCTCCCTGCCCTCGTCGCCACTGACCGGCGACCGCACAGCTGGGGGCCCTTGGATGAGTCACTCAAGGCCACCTAGGATCTTGCCCCAACTAGCCCTTAGCCTTCCTCCTGAACCTGGAGAAGCGACAGAACTCGAGTTCCGGACTGGACAGGAAGCAGCCGATAGGAAGAGGAACTAATTAGCATCTCTGAGGTCTCTCTCGGAGGCTGCGTGGGTCCCAGTTCTGTGTCAGGTGTTCCTTGCGGGCTGCCCTCGCAAGCACACACGCAGGACCTCGCAGGGTGGGCCCATCAGCACGTTGACTGCTTTTTTGTGTTTGGGACTCAAGGCGGGGCCCCCACGGTGGGCTGGCGGGGCCCCCACACTTGGGTTTTCCCAGCACACCTTTCCTGCAAAGCGCACGGGGCACTTTTCCCTGGGAGGCTGTTCGGAGCAGCCACAGCACTGTCACAGCTCAGTGACAGGGAGGTGGCCCGTTTTCAGGCGCCCCGGGCTCTGGGAGGTGGGAATGGGACTGGGCCACACCCAGCTCGAGCTTGTGAAGATGTGGGGTCCCAGAGGAGGCTAAAGTCCCTTAACTGGTAGCAGGGGTGATTTGATTAAAACCCAGATGAATGATATGTGGCTAATAGGTGATGAAGTGTCTTTTTGGACAGTGTCAGAAACTCAGTATCTGTTTTTGAAGCCAGTATGGCAGAGATCCAAAGAGCCTCTGCAGAAGGAGTGGGGAGACCGTGGCAGATGACGGGACTGTTAGTCTTCAGGCTTCCGGTGTAATGGCACATCCCACCACACACAAATTTCCCCGAGCTTGGTATTCCAGGTGGCTGGTTGCTGAGCCAGGGGCCCTCCCTCAGCTTCACCTGTCAGCTTGCTGCTGGGGGATATGCTAATGACATGCAAATGACCTCGCCGAGGGAGGCGCTCCGCTATCATTCATCCAGTAACCACAGCGACTGCGATACATTGCTCTAAAATATTAGACCCAGTTATTTATATAATGATATAATACAGGTTTGTCTATTGCACTGTTGTTTTAATCTATAATTATATAATCTTGCTCTATTCCTGCCATACCGTAATGTAATATAATCCTAATGCCCCATATATCACATTCATTACCGATATAAGAGCAATTTGTACCATCAGTGCTTCCTGGGGAATAAAGCACCCTGGTGTCTGTCCCCATTACCCTGACCTTCCTGTCACCCTGAATTCTCATCATTGCCCACCATGTGGCATTGAACTTGACTTGCCCAATGGGGCTCAGCTATGCTCCTTGGGGGGCCTGCACCCTCCACCCCACTTGCATGCACACCACTCAGGGGTCTTCAAGTCTGCGTCCGATCCCTACAGGGACAGCTGACAGACACCAGTGGGCTGAAGAAGGGCTCAGGGACCCTCAGGGCACCTGTTGTCCTGGATCACCCCTCCAGCGCCTGGGTCCCCGGGTGGTCTTGCTCACTGTGCTCAGCTGATATTTCACAGCAGAAGGGAGGCCTAGCCTCCCAGGGAAAGCCGGTCCCGGCCGTCCCCAGGCCTTGGAGAACGGCTCCCCAGCCCACCCCAGCCCAAGCGTGTCCCTCTCGGTGTATTTGATCCTCGAGCAAACCCCCGTATTTATCAACAAGTGTAAGTTTGCAAAATGAGTAATCAACGTCTTAGGAGATTAAAAATAGCTGACAGAATCCAGACGGGATGACAGATCTAGCTCGGTTTGCTGCTACATAGAAAATGTCTCCTTTTTCATGTGTTTATTACTGGATGACAAACGACTGGGGAGGCTGGTGCTTCTGGGAGACATGGGGCGTGATGCCCGTGCAGTGGGCCCCGCTGAAGACGGTCAGCATCAGGGCTGCCCCGGTTCAACGGCGGTATTCACACCCTCGTAATCACACCGGGATTCCCCATTATCTCCAAATCAATATGACAATTAAACGTTGTTACTGAGCCATCTCTGGGCTCCACTGGGGGGAGTTAAAAGCCCACAGTGAACGTACCGAGCTGGTCTCACTCTGAAGCTGTCTTCGCTGTAACATTTGTCAAGTGTCCAATTAGCCACTGGGGGAAAAATACAAATTGAGGGGTGTGCGTGGCTCCACAGGCATAACGCTGTCACAAGAGATTTGCTTCCTGTGGCAGCGGGCGGTGTGGGCCGCAGCGCGGGGCCAGGGTGTGGGAAGGACCCGGGAAAGGGCCCTCGTGATCTTTGCTGTGTCCTCAGGGCTGGAACTTGGGGCCAGCTTAGCCTAAACCATCACACTTTGCGGGGCAATGGTTTCTCCAAAGGCGGGGCTGTGTGGAAAAGCCCTCCTTCCTTGTTCGGCCGCCGAGTCCCCTGCCTACGCCCGATTCCTGCATGTCCCTCTCATTTTGCATGTGGGACATGCGTGGTTCGGGTGGGTGGGTGGGGCATCGGCTTATGTTCTTTTCTGGAGAACTCCAGACGGTTGACCAGACCCGTAGGCAGAGGTCCTTTCCTGTGTTACAGGCAGGTTTCCTGGGGTGTGTGGGATGGAGCGAGGGGAAGGGAGCCCTCCCGCTTGGCAGAGGTGTGGAGGCATAGCCAGGGGCACCACACACGTGAGCCATTGCTTCCAGCTGTGCCCCAAATCACAGCCAGGCTTGGGGCCGGTGCCTCCTGGCCCCCGCCGGCTCTCGTGCCTCCAGCTTGTCTGAGCCCTGAATGGGCAGTCAGGACAAGAGCGCCCCACCTCAGTGACGGGGCAGTGTCAGCCTCGGTCCTCTCCCTTCGCCGTGTTTGAAGAGCCCAGAACGACCACCTTAGAAATGTCCAGTCTCCGGTAATGTCAGTCGGGGGGTGTCGGGAGGGAGGAACAGTGTGATTTTGGGTAGAGGACGCCCCCGTCATGGCCATGGCCCCATTACCTCTCCACGTGGTCCACGTTGCCAGACACACCAAGGCCCCCGAGGGTGTAAATCTTCCCGTCGTAGACGAGGCTGTTGTGCCTACAGCGGGGGACCGTCATCCTGGAGACGAGGTTCCAGTTATCCAGCAGGGACATGTAGCACCAGACGTCGGCCA
The DNA here is from genome assembly GCA_004027555.1 of Craseonycteris thonglongyai. Classification (NCBI taxonomy): domain Eukaryota; kingdom Metazoa; phylum Chordata; class Mammalia; order Chiroptera; family Craseonycteridae; genus Craseonycteris; species Craseonycteris thonglongyai. The sequence goes on from PVKE010017198.1 coordinate 12,686, forward strand.
GCATCACCCCTGACTCCATCCCACCTGCGGGCAGCACGAGAGGTGCGGGGAGCAGGCAGGAGTGAGGAGCGAGGGGCAGGCGGCCAAGGCTCCCCCTGCAGACGACACACGCCTGGGCCTTCCTCAGCCCTGGTGTGAGCGGGCGGCCCCCTTGGGAAGCCCATGCCCGGCGCCTGACCCACCGCCCCGAGGGGCCTCACCGGAGAGGTAGATGTTGTCCCCGGCGCTCACTACGCTGAAGAACTCGCGGTCGTAGAACGGCAGGGAGGCTAGGGGGTACCACTTGTTGTTCTGTGGGTTCCAGCAGGTGACGGCCACCAGTGAGCGCTGCGTCATCCCCACCATCTGACGGCCCCCAACCAAAACGATGACCTCGGCCACCCCTGCAGGGACACAGACGGGCACCCTTGGGACACACCCTGACGGTTCCAGCGTCGGCGCCTCTCGGGGGGCCCCCCTGGGGCTGGGCCGACTCCAGGGCACCTGCCTGGGGGCTCGGGGGCGCCCCTGGGTACCTGCTGAGAGGCGGGGCCGGGTCCTGGGCGTCTGCATCTCCTGGCGGGCGTGGGGCAGCATGTGGTAGCGCTTGGCCTCGTTGACCAGGTCCCGGCAGGCTTCCGACGACTTGATGAGCTCCTCGTTGTCCACCACGTTGAGCAGGTAGCTGGGGTGGATGAAGGGGAGGCGGACCACCGCCAGCAGCTCGGCGGCGTACTGCGGGGAAGAGGGCACGGGCGGCGCGGCTTACAGGCGGGCCCTGCGCGCCGCTGGCCTTGGGAAGGAAAAGCGGGGGCCGGCCCCACCCGGACGGTGGCAGCCTGGTTGGCGCGGGCAGGTGGATGCGCTGCTCAGCCAGCCTCGACAGAGACACAGGGAGCTCCTGGCAGCCAGAGGCGGGCAGAGGAAAGGGGGTGCGGCCCGCTGCCGCCGACCTGGGGTGCACCTCCCCTGTGTCTCTCCAGCACCTCACTGCCGCCTCCACCCTGGTCAAGGGCCTCTGCTCACAGCAGCGAGCAGGAACAGGCGGGAGGACCCAGGGAGGCTGAGGGCGACGGGCAAGGTTGCCACTCGCCACTGTCAGAACCTGTGTCTCCCCGACCCCAACAAAGCCCTTGCGGGGCACCCCACGGCCTGGGACTGGCCCCCGCCCTGCCGCTCGGTGCTGAAGCTGCAGGTAGAGGTGGAAAACCACCCAGAGAGGGCTGCGGGAATCCTGGTGAGATTAGGGGGCGCTGGGTGGGGACAGAGAGACGTTGACCCACTGAAGGCCGAGTAAGGAGGCAGAAGGGAAGCGGCCCAGGGGCTCCCCACGCGTGTGAGCCAAGGCAACCCCACTTCGAGTAGGGCCTCCAGCCTGTGCTTTTGGGCCTGGAGGTCCCACTGGGGGACTGCTCAGTTTCCTACGATTCAGGTCCCCCTTCCGGGGACCCTGCCCCCCTTTTCTTCTGCCCAGGACTCTCCGATTCCTCCAGCTGTTCCCTCCGAGGGACCCGCCTCCCTCCCGTCATGCGTGCGGTGGTTTCCATCTCCAGCGTGGCTTGCATGGGGTCCACGTGCTCTCCCACCTTCTCCATGAGCGGAGCTGGGGAGGGGCGCCCTGGCTCAGGCACACCCTGCCCCCTGCAGGGCCCTGGGGCTGCCCGTCCGGCTCTGCGGGCTCTAGGTCAGCGTGGGCCTAATGCAGGCAGGATGCTGCCCTGAGCAATCCTTTGGTGACGGATTTCTCTCCTGCCTGCCTCCACCTCCCTGCTTCAGTTCCGGCCTCCCTCTGTCCAGCCCCACTGCTGGCCGGACCCTGCATCCAGCCTCCTCTGCCTCCCCCCATCCTGGCTCTAGACGCCGTCCTGGCTGTGCCCAGACCCCAGAGGAAGGGGGTGCAGGCAGGGAGGGGCGGCCTCACCTGTGCCCGGGAAGGGGCGTCCTTCTTGATCCACTTGAGGACGGTCTCGTACACCAGCTCCTCGGCCTTCGTGTTGAGGCTGTCGTTGGAGATGTAGGCGATGAAGTCGTCCTTGGAGATGCTGAGGATCTCCTCCTGGGCCGCCACCTCGGGGAAGATCTGCAGCGCGAAGGCCTTGGCCATGTGGTAGAGCTCGCTGCACTGCATGGCCTCCGCCATGGCCAGCACCCCCAGGCAGTTGCTGGCCGTCAGCTGCTTCTCTGGGGGCGAGAGCACAGGACCACTGACACAGGGCCCTGGATGGGGTTGCTGCCTGTTCTCACCGTCTGTCACTGTGGGTCCTCGTGACCTGCCTCCCTCCCCCAGACTCCCCACAAGCCCAGTTCCTGTGCCCACGTCCTGGGCTTTCTCAGCCGGCCTCATGCTGAGACGATCCCAGGGCCCCCCTCCCTCTGCTCCTGCGGGTCCAGCAGAAAGACCGAGACTGTGAGGTGCGCAGTGTCAGCCCCAGACTCGGGGCTCCCTCACGGCCTGTGGGGCGCGGGCAGGGATCACACTGTGAGGCTTGTGGTGTGACAGCCACGTGTAGGGTCACAGACTCCTGCTTTAGAGTCATGGGAGCAGCAGCACCCCACACAGGCCCACCTACGTCTCCCCTGGGCCTCAGCTTCGCCCCACCTGACCTCTAGTTCTGGGGTCAGTCTGGCCAGCCCTCTTGAGATCCAACTAACGGTTGTTCTAGCCCAGAAGTGTCTGGATCCCAGGACACCCACACAGCTAATTCTGAAGCTGTGGTTGGTTCCTGACCCTCCTGGAGGGCTCGGTTCGCCCAGGGCCACATTCCTGCCCCCTGGCTGTCCCCACCTGATCCGCTTTCATCCCCAGGCTCTGCCCTCCACACCTGGGCCTCAGCTTCTTACGACTCTCATCTTTCCCCCTCCCCCTCCCTACTCCCACTCAAAACAGCGCAGCTCCCAACTGCGAAGTACGTGTTCTCTGGGCTGGGGCCTCCCGGAAGCCACTGACACTCATCCTGGACAGCAGGTGCCCAAGGGACCGTTCACGTGTCTAGGCCTGTGTGCACGCCTGGTGAGGTGCAGGTATGACATTATGTAAGTTACAGGGGGGAAATCTGTGGCTTCTTCGTTCAGTGTTTAGTGAACAGAAGTGTGAGGCCCGGGCCCGGGGTCCTCACGAAGGGGCCGCTCACACAACCGTCGTGGCCCCCCTTGGTCGTTACAAAGCTGCCAGTCACAGTGCAGCCTCTCCCGCCAGTGGGGACGCGATGCACGGGAGCCCCCTGTCCGGGCCGGTGAGCAAAGTCTTTGCACACAGTTATCCGAAGTATCGTCTGAACACTGCTTTGTGGACCCCTGAAGAGGGTGTGCAAACACAGCCATCCCCTCTACACCTCTGCTGCTTTTGAACTTTTCAAACATCTGCCGTACTCCCCACCAGGGGCCAGAGGTGCCCCCCGGGCTCACCCAGAAAGGACACGCAGACTTTGCAGAAGGTGTGGAACTGGAACTTGCTGGCCGCCTCCAGCAGAGTCTTGGCGTTGGCCGAGTCGATGACCAGGGAGCCCGTGTAGACAAACTCCAGCAGCAGCTCGAGCACGTCGGCCTGCAGGTTGGATAGGGCGAGCTCCAACTTCTCCCGGCCGCACTGGCTGCCGTCTTGCACCGACCTAGGCACAGAGACCAGGGTGTCCTTACCTGCCCCCCCGCGGCCACGGCGCCGCCTCCTCACACACAGGGCTACATCTCCCTGCACGCCTCGCTCACACGCCCTTGGTTTTAGGACTCAAGGGACACGGCAGTGACACACCTGAACCTAACGACCTGACACGGGATCTGAAAGAGAAGAGTCTGACCAGAGATGCCCCAAAGAACGGAAAACCCTGCTTATCACTACTTGGCATGTCCATGCAAAAAAAGATGCAAATCAAAAAGCATGAGCTGTGGATGGGGACGAGGACCAGGACTGGCCTCAAAGGGAAACAATACGGTTCAGCCCCGCTGCTGGCCCGGCGTGTCTGCCACGCAAGGCCAGCAGGGCCCGGGCCCAGGGCCGCCTGCCTCCGAGGGCGTCTCCAACGTGACGGAGGCTCCCAACCGGCTGCGATGACAGCCCGTCCGGAGACTCCCTTGATCGCCCCAAAGACCGAGGACCCCCAAGCTGTCCCGGACCCACATCTCCAACCCCGCCTCTTTCCAAAAACATATTGTTTCCGTTTAGGCATGGAAAGGAAGCCCTCATGACATCGCTTTGAAACTGAGGACGAGACGAGATGGACGGACAGAATGGTTAGAGCTGGGAGGAGGGGGAGGGGAGCGACCAAGGACTTCCGCCACAGACAGCCAGCAGCCATGACCTGGGACCTGGCCCGGGGCGGGGCCCTCCTGCCACATGGAACACGGGGTCAGAGGTCAGAGTGGCCTGCGTGTAGAGTGTGCATCGGGCTTGTGAACTGGGGGGAGCAGGGGAGGGACACAAATATATAAATATGTTTATATCTGGTGTCTACGAAAACACAAAACCATTGCAAAGGCTCCTACGGCCTGGCAGCCGCGCCCTAAAGCTGGACCTGCAAGGAAACAGATAAGATGAAGCAAAAATCACACCGGTACAGAAGAGACCAGGAGGAAAAACACCCAGAGCGTTAAGAGTCAGGAGGCAGGCTTCTCAGAGGCGATCGGCTTAGCACCCCATCTCGGCCGCTTGGACGGGCCCTGCCGCTTCACTGAGCCTGGTCCTGCCTGGGGCTGGAAGTGACCTGTGTTCCCCCCACTCCTGAGGTGGCCAGGGGCCAGCTCTCGTGCCTGGTCCCTGGGGGCACAGTAGGGCGTGGAGCTTCCTGGCAAGCCCTAGAAACAGGCTGACTCCTACGGGGACAGGGAGCTAGGGGACCTGGGTGTCACAGCTCTGCCACCGGCAGACGGGCAGCCTTGAACTCTCGGGCCCTCAGGCTCTTCTGTGAAACAAGAGGACTGAACTGGAGGTTTAACATCCGAGGAACTAACACGACAGGGCCAGCTCTGGTAGGCACTGCGCCCCCAACCCCCAGGGCTTCTAGAACACAGATACAACCCGGCAGGTGCAGCTACCATCCTGCTTCCCGTTCGGGGCCAGGCTCCGCTCCCCACAGAAGGGCTTGTCTAACTGGGGGCTGGAGGCTCTGCCTGGAGGGAAGGCCTCAAACCCGACACACACAGTGCGTGTGACTTCTCAAGTGACTTAACACACCTCCTCTCCTGCTGCCGGGATGGATTTCCTTGCTCGGGTGCCTTTGCTAAAACAGTTTGTGATGTGATTAGAACCACAAAGATTCTAAACACCGTCGGCCTCTGTGGCCATCTGGTCAACCTCTTACTGTCTTTGCTGCCTCTGCCTTCGCTCCTACATGCCACGGGCTGGCCTGTCCTCACACCTTCCTCAGAGGTCACGCTGGGCCACAGGCCAGAGTAGGGCTGCTCAGCTTCTCCCAGGACCCCCAGCCACTGCTGCCAGCCCTCCTGTCTCCTCACGAGTCCTCAGTAGAGGAGCTCAGACTTGCTGGCAAGCTGAGACAGGGTTTCAGGATGCACACACGCGCGCGCGCACACACACACACACAGACACACGTGCACTGAGATGCAGGTGACATGTGGTCCTGAGAACCAGGAGACCACCCAGGGGGAGGGCTGTTTGGCAGATGGAAGGCCAGTGGAGTCTGTGTCCCAGAGTGAGTGGTGGGTCTGACAGGACCAGTGTGGTTGTACCTCTGGGCTTGTCTCACCCAGAGTCTGAGTCAGGGACAGGGTCCTGGGGACACGGTGGGGGCAGCATGGCTGAGGAGCACAAGGACCACATAGGGAAGCACCCAGGATGCCGCCCACCGCAGATGCTGTCCAGGATTGGAGAGGAACTGCCTCATGACCTACGGCTGTGGCTCTGCCTCATCCCGGGACAGAGGGGGCTGCTGGGCAAAGGACCTGCGGGAGGCGCTGGGGGCCCTGGGGCCGGACGGCAGACAGAGAGCTAAACGGCCCTTCCTCTCGGCCACAGAGGAAAGCGTGGGGACGTGTTGGGGGTTTCGAAGGTGAGGCCCCAGACAGGGAGGCTTCACGCAGCTCACCTGCACCTGCCCGTTTACCTTCCACACAGGTGTCGGGGGGTGAGGTGCACAGCAGTGGGCTGAGGGAGGCTGTGGACCCTCTTTGTTCACGACTATTAGATTGCTCCTTAGGCCTCTTCCCCCTGAGTAGGGAGACGCTGGGAGGCATCACCCCTAAAGGGCCTGGTCACAGAGAGGGAGCTGTGTCCTCCACAGATGACCATCTGTCCCTGTCCTAAACCTGGTCTCGGGGTCCCAGTGTCCTGTTCCACTCAGCCCCATGGAGTATTTGAGGAGCTACTGGACAGTCAGGGTCATGGCGTGACCTTGGAAGGACATGGAGCGGGCAGGAAAGGTCAGTGATGGCCTTGCCAGGTTGGGGTTACGACCCTGACACTTGGGTGTGAGATGAGGGTTGTGAGGGGATGCCCAGCCCACAGGGACCACAGCTTATGTTAGACTAGAACTTCTTGGGGGTCACCTTCTCCCAAGCGGGGGTGTGTCCCAGGGTGAGCCCAGGGTGTGGGACACAGCTCTGCTTGGCCAGCGTGGGTCTGTGGATGTACCAGGAATGCCTTGTCCTAAATATTCAAATGTTTGAGGTCACCCCCGCCGCCATTAGCAATTCCGGTTAGCCGGGAGAATGCCCTCTGCAGACTTCAGGCCGGGGTCCCTCACCAACCCCTCAGTGATCAGACGCTCTCATTTTGAAGGTCAGACCTGGAATAAGAGGGGGCAGTGGTGGGAGGCAGCCATGGAGCAGGGGCTGAATGTGGCTGATGCTCTGTTCTGCTTAGGAGGCTGAACCTGCCCTTTGGATGTGAGTCCTCCCACCCTGCCCCGTCATCAGGGCACAAACGTGGGCATGCACGTGTCTTCCTGGGTCCTGGGGACTTTCGCAGCTCAGGTGCGCCCTCACCCACCCATCGTGAGTGACTTGGTGACAGGTCTGGCTCACATCCTTCTGCCGTCATCGGAGACGTGCGAATCTCGCCATTTGTTACCCGGTCTTCCAGCCACACCTGTGTAGTCTACCCGGGAAGGGGGCCAACTACCCGGCTTCTCTGGGAAGGAGGGGAGAGGGTAAGGTTTGACAATGCTGTGAAGTCTAGCAGGCACCTCCATGTGCAAGACCTGTGCCATTCAGATCCTTTTGGCTTCCGCTGGAGAGGGAGTAGGAGGAGAAGCCCAGAGCCCACACGAGGCTTGTGACATCAACTTCAACAAATCAATTCATCCATCCAGTTTCATTCAACATGAACAGAGACTATGGCTCACATGTGTCGTTGGCTCCGACAGGCTTTGTGAGAAGAGGGTGTCGGCTGGGAGGTGGAGGGCCAGGCGTCTGCTCCATTTGGGGTGGGGGTAGGGGCCAGCCCTCCCCTAGGGCTGTGCATTTCCTCCCTCACCTGGACTTGGGGGAGCATGTTTGGAAGTGTTGGTGGGGGGCAGTGCCTACACTCTCTTTAAAAAGACTGGTCCCCCGACCTCTCTGGTGGGGCCTGCAGCCCAGCCAGCCAGCAAGGCAGCCCAAGTCCCGTGGCTCCAACCATCCCCGAGAGCAACTCGGCACCCCGGAAGTAAGTGCAGGGACTTCTCCAGGGGCCGAAAAAGAAAACCCAGGGGCAGCCTAGGTCCTGATCACTGTGGTAGGGAAGTGACTCTGGACTTGGGAGGCTGCAGCCTGGGGACCCCGCTAGGTCTAGGCTGCTCACAATGACCCCCTTCCTTCCCGTCCTCTCCTCCACTGGGTTCTGCTGGGTCCTCCCGAACCCTAGGCCTGAGGTGTGGCCGCCACGTGGTGCCACCCCTCACCTTATCCAAAGACAGAGCCTCAGCTCCTTTTGCTGCAGGGTTTTCACCCCCAGCGGGGCCACACAGGGATGGTGGGGCAGGGCCAGCATCCTCAGCACAGGCTTGGCTCTGGCCTCGTGCGCTTTTCTCCAAGACTCCTGGGCTTCCAGACCTCTCTCTGGAGGACACTCCCCCTGCCATCTGCCCCTGCGGGTGTGAGAGTGAGTGCCTGTGACCTAGGTACCTGCCTCAGGTGGGCGGATCCTGTGGGCAGTTTCAAGTGTTTCTAACAGATACACATGCTTGCACACGTGCACACACACACACACACACACACACACACACACACACACACACAAACTCGGCATCCTTTTTCCTTAGATACCTGTCCACACTGTCAGCCCTGAGACTTCGCTTTCCTTCCTCACAGACTTTGTGCACAAATAGAAACACTTTACTCTCCTCTAGGTTAACAGTGGATGGTGAGATCGTGAGCTTTGGAGTCAGACCTCTATTTGAATCCCAGCTCTACTGGCTCCGTCAACTTCTTTGGGCCTCAGTGTATTCATCTGTAAAGTGGGGATACTTATGGTACGTGTTTCTTGGGTTCGTGGGAAGGTTTCCAGGACGGTGGGAGACATCTCTACAAGCCTCCTGGTGGGCTGGTCTTGCCCTCCTCAGGGGAAGAAGAGTTTGGAAATAAGTAATGGAAGGCTAAGGGGAAGAAGCTGCCGCAGTGTCACCAAAGGTATGAACACATGTGTAGGAAGGACAGCTTGGGCTGGACCGCAGCCTGGAGCTGGAGGACTGGGGCTCTGGGCGGGACATCTGCATGGCCTCAGGGCTGATGGGTGGCTGAGCTGAAGGGGAACCTGGTCAGGAGAGGACATCCAAGACCTGCTCTCTGGCTCGCAGTCTAATTATCATCTTCACAAAACACAAATCTGACTATGACACACTGAGACCTAACACGAAGCCCTGCCATCTGGCTGTGGGCTCCCTGAAGGCAGAGTCCCATCTCGTCTAGTGTATTTCCTGTGACAGCTGCCACTCAGGAGGGCCCTGCTCGTTTGCTGAGCAGAGTAGTGAGTGACTTGGTACCCCTATGTCTGGCGAGGTGTCCAGCCCTGGGGCTGGGTGCTGGGATGGTGTGCTCTCTGGGGTTGGGTACTGGG
>PVKE010017199.1:0-31056 GCA_004027555.1 Craseonycteris thonglongyai
GCCTGGCAGAGAAAACTCCCAGTAAAAAAACCTTTAGGTAGAAGCATGGTTTTAAGCTCAAGCAGTGTGGAAGTCAGTGTGACTAGTGTGGTGTGGTGGCTGTGGGGCAGAATGGGGTTGGAGAGTAGGTGAGATCGAAGAAGGTAAGGTCAAAGAAGTAGGGAGCCACCTCAAGTGCAAGGCCAACATATGGATTTGGAACTTCGTTAATGTTGGACAGAAAGGCATTGGAGGGTTTGTGCAGAAGTTGACATAATTTAGTTTAAAACTATACATCTGATTTCTATGTGAATAATAGCCTGTAGGAAAGGCCAGATGGAAGCAGAAAGGTCACAATTCTATTAGCAAACAATGAGAGTGGTTTAGACTAGGGTGTTGTAGCTAAAGGTGACAAGAAGGTGTCTGTCTGTTGGAGCTGTTTTGAAGTAGAGCTTATTGGATTTGCAGGCTGTGTTAACTTTGAGATTATTAGATATCCAAGTGGAAACAGGAGACTAGAGTTCAGTTTAAGGATTAGTCCAAGCCAGAGATATGAATTTGAGTCATTGAGGACTGGATGAGTTCATCTAGGAAACAAATATAGAGAAGACTGGTGCTTGAGACCAGAGCGCTAGAGCATTAAAGAAAGGAAGAACCAGTGAAAACTGTGGAGGAACAATGAGGTGGAAGAAAATTTTAGTGTAGTGCACAGGGGGCTACAAGAAGGAAGTATTGCAAGAGGAGAGCATGATCCACTGCACAAATCTAGCTGACAGGCACAACAAATACTGGGCAAAGAAATATGAGAAAAGCTCCTCAAAAATATTTTGGTAGATTAATGTTTATGAATCTGTTTGGTATGCATTCAAGAACAAATGAGAATCGAAGTGTATACAATTACCAAAATTCTTTTGGCGTATTTTACTGACAAAAAGGGTATACAAGAACCTGGAAGAGAAGCCGGGATGGCTCAGTGGGTTAAGCGCTCACTTTGTAGCGCTGGGGACTGAGGATCGAATCCCGGCTCCGGCCCATGCGGACCCATATGCTGAACTGGGAGTCCCCCCAGTTCAGTTCTCTCTCTGTCTCTGTCTGTCTGTCTGTCTCTCTCTCTCTCTCTCTCTCTGTAAAAAACAATAATAAAAAATAAAATAAATGAATAAAAGAACCTGAAGTGGTAGCTAGAATAGGTTTGGAGGTGATCAGGTTTTGCATTTTTAACATATTGCAGCATATTTATATATAACTAGATTAATTTTTCAAATAACTCTATTCTACTTTTTTATGGCATAACGCTCTACCTTTTAGTAAGACTCAATAAAAATTTACCTCTATTCCAAGACAGAGTAATTTTCTATTATTGTTTTTCCCTTGGCCAGGTGCAACTCACTTTGGTGCTGATTTTCCATGTACATAATGCCTGTAGATGATAGTGCATATAGCTTACTGTTTGAGAGCACTAGCTCTGCACTCATACTCGTACTGAATACTGTCTGAATCTGAATCTTGCCTCTATCTTTTACCTGCTGAGGAAAACTCAGGAGATTTACTAAACGATTTACTTAATCCAAATGCATTCCAGATTACTTATTTGTGCTGTAGCAATAATCTCTATTTCACAGAATTGTTTTGGGATTCAAATGAGTTAAAACCTGAGTATTAAAGTATTGAGTAGGATGCTCCCTGTCTCAGTTTCTGCTGATATGATATTCTAATATAATAGATGTCAGAGAACTGAAATAAGAATGACCCCTTACATCCCACACATGCAGATTTACATAGGAAATAGCTCCAGAACATTTATATCGAGGATGGTAAACAGTCTGGGAGTGGAGACAGGAGTGCTGCAGGAGACTGGGAAAGAGATTTCTTCGGAGAAGACTGGCGTTTCTCTACCCTTAGGAGCTGACACTTTCCAAGGCCAGACCTAATGAGGGGTTTTAAGGATCCATGCCAAGACCTTTGAAATATACTCCCTGCAGCTGGAAAACAGGATGGGTATTTGAAAGCTAATGTGGATGAAGAACAGGCCACCATGAGATCTAAACCCTATGGATATAGACAGCCAGAAGGGCAAGTTCTTGGTTTCTGTGGCAGAGACAAAGGGCATCATACTGGGACTGGTGGGTACACCCAAGTGTTGGCAAAAGGGCCTAATGATCAAGTCTCCTGGGCCAAGAGTGGGCGTGGGGTACTGCTGGGATCAGGGGCAAAGAGACTCCAAAGGAAGAAACATGTAAATACGGGGGGCTGGGGCCAGGGAGAAAATAGGCAAGGAGCCCCAGGTTGGAGGAATAGCAGTGTGGGGCGAGGGGGAAAGAAAGGGAGGCAGGGCCCCATCAGAGCCTCTGAAGAGCTTACTGAAGTGTCCAGGAGAGACACTGTCAACTCTGACCATCTGTCAGACCTAGAGAGGGCAAACATGCCAGCCAGGCAAGAACCGTCCTGCTCCATAACCTTTCTTCTCTCTTAACTTTTACCTGGAGGGGAACACATGGCAACTAGTGTGTGGGGAGAGGGTAAAAGGTATGAAGCTGGTTTCCCTTGCATTGTGACTTGAAGCAGTCTGGAATTGTAATTCTAGATCCGAGGCTGTTTTTACAACAGAAAGACTCCAGAAGCTTTTATTCTTAAAACCGCACACTGCACCACTTTTTCATATTTTGCGGCACTAAGTAAAGATTATTTTTTTCTCTGAGCCGAGCAGTTTAGTGAATGACTGGGATTTTTTAGATCTTTTCTTTCTAGTAGACTTGGTGTGTGTGTGGGTGGTAAGGTGGGGTGGGGGTGAGGGGTGGCTCTTTGAAGATATTAAAAAATATCATTACTCACTTGCCCTAAAAGAAAAACAAAATGTAGCAACCTCAAGATACAAAGCCTTCATCAAAGAAGTATTATTGTTTATCTTGTATTTAAAAATCTATTTAAAAAGTAAGGGAGACTTACATCTCCTAGGAGTAAGCTACCTAGTCATGAACGACTGCTGCCAAGTGGAAGTAAAAGTGAGAAACCAGCAACATTTGTACTTGGGCTTTTCTGCATCTAATGTTTCCTTCTATTTCTTTCTTTGAGGACCTCTTCCACCCTCCTCTAATCTCTCCAAGTCTGCAAGGTAAACTCTTATGAACTTCTATCAAGGAGGAGCATCATGAGCTATGTTAATTTCTCATAGAATTGCTAATGACAACAGTTTTATGATGTCATTAACACTTTCAGGTAAATGAGCTGTAATGTAGCCTCCATACAGAGGAAATATCTCGCCGCCATGGATAAGACTTTCCAGATTCCCTTCAATTCACTTCTTATAAGAAACTGCCTGCTGATATCAATATCACCACTGAACTAGTTGTAATCTAAAGAGTAAGAGAGGGCTGAGATGAAGTCCTTGATGAGGACTAGAAGAAATTTCTCTGATTGGGAGTTTATGTGACATTGTTTAGCCATTTTATTATTATTACTATTATTTAAGATTTATTATATTGTTAAAGAGAGACAAGTGGAGAGGGCCCAGAGCAGTCTCCATAGCTGTACGTCATTAGTTATGACGTTTTCATTCCACACAGGTGGATGTGGGGTTGCCCGAAGCAGGAACGAAACCGGGGGCCTCCTCAAGCATGGGAGGCAAGACCCTTTGTGGCTCCTGGTGGTTAACAGTTGCACTGCAGTTCAGCATATGGATTTGCACAGGTTGGGGCAGGAATTTGATCCCCAGACCTCACAGTTGCAAGGCAAGCACTTAATGTGCTGAGATAGCCTGGTATTCCCTTTATTATTTTACCCCCTTATTATTTTTAACAAATATTATTCTACTCCTGATGAGAAAAGTATACACAACAGAGACATCATTCTCACTCACAAACCACATTCAGAATTCACTCCAAGGTCTGCAGAACAATAGAGCAGTGAAAATATTCCGTCCAATGCACATTAATAACTAGATGGTAAGCTTCCCAAAGGCAAGAAAACATCAATCTGCACCCAGGCCTCAACATATAATGAAAGCTCATTGAATATTTGCTGAATTAATAATAACTCCATTTACTTCTCCCTGAAGTGATATGGTTCATTAACAAGCTGTCCAAAGGAGGTGACACTCAAGCAGCATTTGTGACTCTGGTGGGTGGTAGCCTGCAGTCTTAAAAAGATAAATGTCTGAGTTAAAGAGAGACATGAGTACTAAATTTGACAAGTTATTTAGCTTCTCTGTGTTCTGGCTTTTTCTTTGTAGATTCAGGATACTAGTATCTATCCTTTAAAGTTTAAGCAATAAATGAGACCATATATTTAGAGTACAGAGCCCAGTATTATTAACGGCAGCTGTTAGGAATGAAACACTTTAATGTAATGTGGTAGATATAGAAATTGGATATGCCCAAAGTATGACTCTTGTATCATAAGAAGCCAGGAAATGCTAGGCCAGTTTTTAAGTTTGAGTAAGAGTAAATATAGAAATGAAGTAAGTTCCTTGGAGAGGGAACAGGTCCAATTCAAACCAATTTCACTTGACAACTAGTTATTTAGAAACCACTATGTCCCAGTTATTGTTCTAAGCACTGGGAATTGAAGCAGGGAATAAAATAGACTTATATCCTTGCATTGTATTGTTGATAATCTAGTGGAATTGGGGGAGACAGAATTAAATAAGTAAAATACATAGATTACATGGTGAGCATATCATAGAATATTATGGACAAAATAAAGAAAGGAGATAATGAGTGCCAGGAGTAGAGAGAAGTTCAGACTGACACAAGGAAAGTTATTGGATGAATTGACAGAAGGAACTGATAGGCTTTGGTTGCTCTAAAGACATATACATGAACTCTTTGTGTTAGTTTATTAAGCAACTTGGTTTAAATAGAACGATAGTATATTAGACTATATAGTATAGCTGGGAAGTGATGAGGATTGAGCAGTATGGCTTAATGTACCATGCATGTTCTTTCAACTAAGTCTTTTGGTGTTGAGGATACAGTGAATTATTTTAAGTGTGAGAGTATCTTTAGAAGAAGTATTTTTAGGGGAATCCGGGATGGCTCAGTGGGTTAAGCACTCACTTTGCAGCGCCGAGGACCGAGGATTGAATCCTGGCCCCGGCCAGTGAGGACCCATATGCTGAACTGGGGAGCTCCCCCAGTTCAGTTCTCTCTCTGTCTCTGTCTCTCTCTCTCTCTCTCTTTGTCAAAAACAATAAAAAAAAAAATACCTAGAAGAAGTATTTTACAGTAGAGAGATAGTACATGGGTGGTTTTAGGTACTCTGTCTTGGAAAGGTACGTTCAAAAGATACAGGAGTTATTTATTTATTTGAAGAAACAGAAGACATATTTAGAAAACTGCTTATCAATATTATATTATAATAGAATATCAATATTAATATAATATTATATCAACAAAAATAGATGGAGTAACTGGTTCCTTTGAGAATAACAAGTCTGTTTGGCCTTGTGGATTGGGTTAAACTTGATGCTTGTGGGAGGCAAGTATTCTAATACTTGCCCATGTCTCTTATTTTATCAGTTAACTGCTCACACCTAAAGGAGTCTAGTGAAAGCATATAGGAGAAATTTGTGTGAATTAATAAAACACTCTATACAGCAGCATTAACAAAAGGACTGAGCTGTACATCTGAAAATACATTAAATCTAAAAGAATGACCTTAGCATAATAATAACCAACATATATAGATTTAACATAATAATCATCAACGTAATGCAATCATAGCCATTGTGAACATATTTAAATGGTTGATGTAGTTGTTGCAGTACCACTGACAACAAGTTACCCTTTTGAAATTTCCAGGAGAGATTATATACATGCCTTTCATTCGAAAAATTAAAAACTAACCCAATTTACACAAATCTGGTTGTCACATTCTTGTTCTATGTGGTACTATTAGCACTGTCTGAGATGTCAATGGCATAAATGATTTATTTTTAGTTACTGCTCACTTAAAACATATAGAATATAGTTAAACAGTGCCAGTGAGTGGTCAATTCCTTGGCTGTGGAACTTTGTGTAGTTCTTGGAGTTGGAAATACCGGGTTCTGCTGTTATTCACTGAGTGTGACCTTGGCAGATGACTTAATCCCCCAAACTCAGATTCCTCACCTGTAAAATGAGGAAATGAAGAGCACACTCCACCTGTTGAAAAGGTGAAATTGGATAATACATGTAAAGCAAATTAGCATGGAGCCTGGCTAATAGAAAGGGAGCAATAAATGAGTGTTGTTATTAAATGAGGTGGGAAAATCAATTTCTCAACTTGAAATGGTGGTTAAACTTTCTTCAGATGTTTGATGATGAAATCTAGCCATTCACCTTTTAAGGAGCTTCAGAGATGAACTCATTAGTTTATCCCCTTGTTTTCAGGTGAGAAGGCTTATCAAACAGTCATTTGAATACAATGAGGGCTTAGGAGAGGAAAGATTCTTTTATCTTCCAGCCAAAGGGTATCCACCTTTTGGCTTCTCTGGGCCACATTGGAAGAAGAATTGTCTTGGGCCACACATAAAATACGCTAACACTAACAATAGTTGATGAGCTAAAAAAAAAAAACAAAAAAACTTACACACAAAAATTCATAATGTTTTAAGAAAGTTTATGAATTTGTGTCAGGCCACATTCAAAGTCATCCTGGACCACATGCCACCCATGGCCACAAGTTGGACAAGCTTGATTTAATATCTTAAAATACATCTCCATAATTTCTCAATCATGGGGTCCTTGGCTTATTTCCTCTATTTCTCCTATACCTGTGCACTATCCTATTGCCTTATCAAGCATAATATACATAAGGTAAATTTCATGGTAGCAGAACTCAAATTCTTTTGGCAAGCTCCATAGTCAGTGGTATTTGTTTTATAGTAGAAATGTGTAAAGCAATCTTTATTTCTAGATTTGCTCTAAGAGTACCATAATCAAGATTCAAAAGCCTAGCATAGGAAAAGGGGTAATAACAACAGCTAACATTTATTAGGTGCCAGCCCCTGTTCTAATGGCTTTATGTGCCTTAGTATTATCTGTATCTTCACAAAAACTTGATGAAGGCACCGTTATCATCCTCATCATGCACATAAAAAGTAAGCCAGGCAGTCTCTTCTTTCCCTTCATCTTTGAGCACTTCTTCCCCTTTCCATCTTTGGAGCAAAATGCTGGGTTCCATTTTCTTCCTTGTGACAAGACTTGAATTCCATGAATTTTTAATCAGGTATATTCTAGAGATTTTTATTTTTTGTAAGCAATAGCCTGAGAATTAAAACTCTTCCCATATCTTTCCTCAATCTTGTGCATTTCTGTAGCTCTCTGACTTGTGCAGAATCTCCTCCAGTCACCTGGGAGGCAGGAGAGCACCATCTATTTGCCCAGTCTGTCCAAACACGCATTTCATTTTTTTTTTTTAGATTTATTTTTTTGTTTGAGAGAAGATGACAGAGAGAGAGAGAGAGAGAGAGAGAGAGAGAGAGAGAGAGAAGGGGGAGGGTCCACAGCAGTCTCTGTAGCTGTACATCATTAGTTGTGACATGGTTTCACTCCACACAGGTGGACGCGGGGCTGTGCAGGGCACGAACTGAAAGGCCTCCTGCATGGAAGGTGAAAACGTTCACCTCTGTGCCATCCCAGCAATTACGAGTTGTGCCGCAGTTCAACATATGGGTATGCAGGGGCCAGGGCTGGGACTCCATCCCCAGACCTCATGGTTGCAAGGCCACCTGCTGAGCTATCCCTGCATCCCCCCACATTTCATTTTAAACTGTTCAGTCCAATATTGCCTCATGAATGTTTGCAATCTCCCCTCCTTTTTATCAGCTCTGAGTTTTCTAAGAACGAAGGTACTCTAACTTGAGTCTATTGCATATTTTAGAGATTGTAAAATATATTTTAAATTAATAAAATTGAACATGAATATGTTAGGTACCTACTATGTTACATGGTACTGCACCCCAAATTGTAGAAGTTACAAACATCATTAAAGCAGGTACATTTCATCAAAAGAAGAATCCACTCATGAGAGTGTCCTGGAGTGCCCGAAGAGAACAAGTCACCCCAGTGAAAAATGTGGAAGGTTTCATGGAGCAGCATCATTTAAACTGGGTCTTAGGTGATTGTGAGAGGTAAAGATTGGGTGTGGTAGGGCAAGAGTGAATTTTCCTTATTCCCACAGGCTGAGGGAAAGGTATGAACAATGAAGACACATGATGACTCTAGGGCTAAGAGAGTGGCATGCAGTCCCTTCTGGGACAATCAGTTTATTTACTCTCATGCTTGGTGTTTCTGATTTTTAATAATAGCAACAATAATATATAGCTATTTTTATTAATTAATTGCTATCTGCCAATTATTAGGCTAAATCTTTTATACGCTTTATTCAATTTAATCAACATCAGAACCTCAGTGAAGTACATACACTTAAATATCCCCAATTCAGAGGAGAGGTCCCTAAGACATGGAAAGAACAATTAATTTCCCCCAAGTCACACAGCTAGTCTGTAGGAGAGCCAGGACTCCAATTAAAACTATCTAACACATGTCATGGTTTTACACAACATATAGGCTTTTATTTCTACTTATTCATAGGTGATACAAATGACCTCCATCACACAGAGTTTTATACGGTAGTCTTCCAGGGTTTGATTTTAGCTCACATTTCAGTGTTCTCAGCGATTCCCTCTATTTCATTCAACATGCACAAAAAGCACACTTTGAAACAACAAACAAATCACTGGAAGAGGCTTAAGGGTCTTCTAAGAATCCTCTAAATGAGTACAGATCTTGATAGAGTTAAAATAAGGCTTTATAGGTCTGTCTAGGACAAAAGTGATAGAAGCAGAAAAGGGTGAGATTGAAGGCATTTCTCTAGGTAACTTAGCTCTCCCCTCTTCTCACAAAAATTATTTGACCATTACAATTTGGGATTTTCATTATTATTTTAAAATACCTAGGCCATGTGTGTAAAATAGTATAGGGAGCAGAAAGGCTTTCCTAGAAATGAGTGACAGCAGAGCTTTTTCTTCCCATTGGCAGTGTTACTAGGGAACACTCTCTCTCAGGCTTTGCACGTGGTGTGGTTCTTCTCCCAAAGGCTGCCAGAAGCGCGGGCCCGCAGCAGACTCCTGATGGCAGGTATTGCTTTGTAATGGTTGATCTTGCCATGAATATATTTTCCAAATGCATCAGCACAGCAAGAAGGAATGATGTTTCATTTAAAATCACCCCAACCACATTTATTGTTGTTTTTATGTTTAACCCATATGAGGATTCATGACCTAGCCTAACAGTTTTTCAAGGTAGCAGAGCAGTTACTGCTATGGTTCAGCTGTATGCTGAGCAACGTAGAAAGTTGCAGTATGAGGATGGCCTGATCTGTGCACATAGCACACACATTCACACAAGCGGCAGGACATACTTTCTGTGTCCCTGAGGAGCTGTGTAGTGTGGTGAGGCATAAAGCCTTGAGATCAAATTGTCAGCGGTTAACTCTTAGATCTACCATTTTCCAGTGTCTGATTTTGGAATAAGTTACTTTACTGCTCTAAGATTTATTTTCCCCCTACGTAGAATAAAGATGATGATGCTACTCATTTCATGGAGTTACTGTGATGATCAAATTATCTAGTATCTGCAAACAGCTTAAAACATTGTCTTACATGTTGAAAACATTATTAGTTATTATTATTATCACAAAGAAATTACCAAAGAATAATTTTGAGTTTTATAGCCGATAAGTCATTGACTGAAAGAAAGAGCTGAATATTTTTTAAGTTGGAGAGAGGAGACAGAATGTGCTTATAATTTACCCATTTTCCTTGTAAGCAGCGAAATTCCAACCCACATCCCACATTTCTGGTCCTACTGGCCTCTAACTATACAATTGTCTCCCTGGGTCTTGCCTCTTTATCTTGTCTCTAATTCTAACCTTTTTCTGGGTCTCAACCCTTATGAACATTTACCAGTCTATCTATTTTTAATCTAAGACAAATTTGTCTAACTGATGGCCCACGGGCTGCATGCTGCCCAGGCTGATTTTGAATGTAGACCAATACAAATTCATAAACTTTCTTAAAACATTACAAGATAAATCATTTTGCAATTTTTTAAAGCTTATTAGCTATTGTTAGTGTTAGTATATTTTTATGTGTGGCCTGAGACAAATCTTCTTCCAATGTGGCCAAGGGAAACCAAAAGTTTGGACACCCTGGATCTAAAGGTCTTGCCAAAACTTACTGACAGTTACATGGGGTTTAATTTTCAGATAAGGAAATAAATCTTAGCTCTTGTGTTTAAAAAATTTTGGCAGGTAAGTCCTATGCTTGCTTGGTTTTACTCATGACTAGAAATACGTTAGACATGAAAACTGGTATTAATTCCATCAGCTAAAGTTTAAACCTGTAGCTTGTCTGAATTGGAACCTCCATCAAAATATTCTGCCAATGACTCCTTTTTGACTGATGACTTTGATCAGTGACTGTATCAACATAAGACCTCTCTTAGTTAATTTATGCCCACTGAATATGAACTTGCTGGGGATAAAGCCATAGGTCAGAAGTTTCTATAAAGAAAGAAATTTCAGGCAATATGGTGAGCCACTGGGAGAGATAATTTCATTCTACTGGAGATTCTGTAACTCCTCAAACACTAAAGAAGAGCTGAAAAAAAAACCCCCAAAAAGAAACCCCTTAGATTGAACCCACTGGTAAGATGTAAAATACACGTTATAGAACCACAAACAAAGTTGATCTATCATTGTATTATATGTCAGAAGAAAGAGAATAAGAGTTTTAAGCTGAAAGTAATTTGTTTCCTAGATTTTTTTCTCTTTCCTACTACGCACTGCTGAGGACAAAGAAAGCAGGAAATATTATATAGCATTAATGCTAACAAGAACAAGGAAGGAGCCAACGTTTGGTCATCTAATTTACTAACATCACTGGAAAATCATAGTGAGAAGGCCCTGTACAAAAGTTTTGATTATCAAGAACAAACTGAATTGATTTCACTGATATTCTTTACAGGGCTGCTCCTTCTAAGAACTGCACCTGAGAAGCAATCAGTATTTCAAAATGTTTCCAAGTGGATTTTATGGAAAGCTTCCCGGAGAACTAACATCATGTTGCATCTGAATGGAGAATGCATAAACATTTCCAAAATCATTTCAGAAGCCAAGATGATGTGGAATGCTTGGCAAGTATGCATAGACAGTAAATGGTATTTCAGAGCCTAGCGGGAGGGAAAATAATTGAACAATGGCATATGCTGCTCCTAAGCCACATCCTCTCTAGGAAGGTATTGAGATAAGGGTCCAAGTAGTGTTAGTATTTCTAATGGATTTCTTCAGTTTGACTTTCTAGGCTCGCTCTCTATCTTTCTGCTCCTGCTCAGTATGGGGAGAAGATGCTAACAGGACTCACTTATCATCTGGCTTCCACTTGAGTTTTAGTCAGTGGGAATTTCTGGCAAGAGATTGGAGGAAGATATGGAAGTGATGGAGTATTCTTTTCCACAAGACTGCAGCCCCATAGGCTCTGGATGTATTCCTCACTAAATGTCATAGTTTCTGCTAGCCCACTGCAAAGCTGTTTCAGGGTTCTGGTAATTATCACTCCCTCTGCTTGTCCCTTCTAATGGCTCTCCACTGCTGCTAAGCCTGGGACACTGCAGCACTTCATATTGCTTCCTGTAAAGCTTCCTCGTACTTCTGTAAATTATTCTTTCATTAGATCTCAAATAACATTATCTGTGTGCTCCAAAGACACTTGGATACTGGTTAATATAGGATAAAAATATGACTGGACAAGGAAATAAGCAAAAACTTGGTAAGCAGACATTTATATTTTAAAAATACTAATGTAACAAAACATTATGTATAATGAGAATCAATTGGATATGTGAGACCAGACAAAAAGAACTTAAAAATTATGCCAGATGATAATAACATGGCATTACATCCACACATAGACTGGCAGAAGTCTTAATCAGGACAAAATGGGGGCATCAGGTATTTGTGTAAGATAAATGAGTCTCCAAGATTAAATTCCTTTGGAACTTCAAGGGGAATGAAATAGATTTAGCTCTGAGCAGTGCTCAGAAGAACGGCAAATTACTAAGTGGTAATAGCATGATCAAATTCAACATTTAATGAAAGTGAGGGGAACTAAAAATATCCATCATGAGAGTGATTAATGATGGAAAAGAAAACAAAAATACAGCAAAAACTGACAGAATATTTTAAACTTTTTAAAAAGCACTAAGTAATATCCCAGGGTAAACCTTTAAGTCATTTAAAAACATCACAATCTATTTCCAAGAAAATAACCTGACCACAAGTTTTGTATGACTAAGTGGAAAACCAACACACTTGAATGAAGAAAAGACATAAAAAATTAATATATTTTTCAAAATGAAGAAATTGTGAAAGAGAATCAGGGACCCTAGTAAGCATCAAAAGACAAGCATAAAAAAGTAAGTCAAAAATAATTTAAAGGGTACTTACAAAAGGTTTCTAAGCAGACAATTAAGTTAAATAAGTTACTGGAAGATTTAAAAACAAAAAGCCCAGATGAATTGGGGAACAAATTTTATCATTGAAGGTATACTCAGTGGAGAAAAGGAAACAGCTAACATATTATTCTATTAAATATGGAAGAGTTCTGGAACCACATAATATCAGTAGAATGCATTAAATGTATTGTGCAAAACCAAAACAAATAAATCACCTCCCATGATTAATACATATAGTACTCAAGGTGCTGTGCTAGCACTCTAAATATGTTATTTATTATTTTTATGGTGAGTATGCTGGTCAATGTGATTCCCATAATAAGCGTTTAAGAGGAATCAGCAGATTAGAGCCATGCTTCTACCCCAGGCATGCTATTGCCAATGGTAATAAATTGTAAGATACCTAAACCCTGTTGAGAATGAAATGTTGGTGAAAAAGCATTATTTTTTTTTTTTGTAAGGCAAAATCTAGTCTGTTTCATCCATTGGAAGTTGTTGTTTTGTTTGTATTTTTAGCTTAAATAAAATTCCATACAAACAAATGGAAAGGAAAAAAGAAATAAAACAAAAAAAACAGGAGAGAAATTGTTAGCTGGCCACACTAGACCTAGTACTGCGATAAGAGTT
Organism: Craseonycteris thonglongyai; assembly: GCA_004027555.1. Taxonomy (NCBI): domain Eukaryota; kingdom Metazoa; phylum Chordata; class Mammalia; order Chiroptera; family Craseonycteridae; genus Craseonycteris; species Craseonycteris thonglongyai. The sequence continues at coordinate 13,101 of PVKE010017199.1, forward strand.
TAGCACACCTATTAAATGTTTAAAGTTTTATTTTATTGTTTTTAACAGAGAGAGAGACAGAGACATAGACAGAGAAAGAGACAGAGGGAGACAGAAGGAAGGGGGAGGGCCCAGAGCAATCTCCATAGTTGTATGTGATCAGTTTTTGACATGTTTTTTTTCCACACAGGGCAGGAACTGGGCTGGGGGTCTCCCGCATGAAAGGCTTGTACCCTTAAGCCAGGGGCCAAACCTGGGAGGGCAAGAACTGAACTGGGGGCCTCCTGCATGAGAAGCACACCCCAATTTAGCATCTGTGTCCACACGAGCTGGGCCTGGGACTTGATCCTTGGTCCCTGGGGCTGCAAAGCAAGTGCTCAACTCACTGAGCCATCCTGGCTTCCCTAAATATTGATAGTGTTCTAGGGGTAGGAATTATTATCTTCACTTTTATAGAAGGGAACAAACTAAAAGGGCTCTATAACTACATTACTAACTGGTTATTTCTATGAGATGTAGAACCCAGATTCCTGTCCTGTTCTGTCTGGTTCTAAGTATCCTGTTTATTTCAGTAAATTTACTTAGACTTTAAAAATTAATAATAGATATTTATCAGAGATTGTAGAAGTTTTTAAAGATTGAATTGGACAGTGTTTTGCAAAGATAAGGAGTTGATTAAAAAATAAGAACAAATACCGAATAGTAAAAATCAGACAATTCGATGCCTAGGAATTTTTAAGAATGCTTGCTAGGCAGAATATTAAGATGATCCCCATGATTTCCTGCCTCTGGTGTATACACACCACATGATTTTAGTGACAGTGGCTATAATACATTTGACTTGCACAGTTGACTTTAAGAAAAGAAGTTTATTCAGGTGAGCCTAACAATCACTTGGTAGTTTTAAAAGAGATTTTTCTCTGGCTGGTCACAGGAGGAAAAATCTTCTTTGACTGCTAGACTGGAGGAAACCAAACAGCCATGCTTGTACTGCTTAGAGGGGTTGCCCCTAGAAGCCAGATGATGTGCTGAACTGATAGCTAGCAGATATAAATTCTGCCACCAACCAGTGTGCTTGAAGAGAAAGAGAACGCAGATAAAAACTGAAGTCCCGAGATGACAGCTTGATTCCAGCCTTGTAAGGCCTGAGCAGAGAACTGTTCCAGATTTCTGACTTATAGAACCATGAGCCAATAAATAGGAATTGTCTTAAGCTCTTAATTTATGTTATCATGCAGCTATAGAGAACAAATACACAGCAAAAACTACTTCTTGAATTTGTTTTATCTGACATTTTTACAAAAGTTCAGGCAATGAAACAGTAAAATTGCAAGAAACTTGTGTATATAGTAAAAGTTTGATCTGTGGGGAATACGCTGAATGAAGATTGAGTTATGTTGACTGTAAAATGACAGAAAAAGTTTTAGTGTGGGTGTAAGGCAAAGCATTTTAGGAAGAATTATTCTATTAATAGATGATATTTGCAAGATGATGGATGGGTCTCTACCCAAAAATGATTCATTAGAAGAACTATAGTGAGCATTTTTACTGTAGACATAGGCTCAACATGCTACTGTTGAGAAGATCAACAGTTCTGAGCATCCTTAGGAAGGGTGATAGAAACTAGAAGCAGAAGGTCTGGAAAAAAATATATGCGTTAATCCTTTCCACAGGATAATGTGAAGTTCCCCTTCTTTACTAGACATCAGGAAATGCCTAAATGATAGACAAGGTCCCCAAATGAGCAACCAAAATGAGCAAGAGGCCAAACTTTCATAGGAAGTATGTTTTCCAAATATACCCTTTATGTGGAGAATTAAAGGTTGAGGAAGTATTCTCAAAGTTTATTCAAAAATAAAAGGACTGCATAGAACAGGTATATTGTCAATAACCTGACAGTTGAGTGGGTGGTGGTGGTGGTGAGTGGGGGGGATTCTTTCCTTTTTCAGATGTTTCCTTCATGTCCAGGAAGTTAGGTCTGTGGAATACTACTGGCTCCTGTTCATTGCTTTGATCAACTTCCCCTTGGGAAGATAGTGTGATTTATCTGGTTGGTAAATTGGAACAACCTATTAGGCATGCTTGATTCAGCTCCTCTTTCTACCTCTTAGGAATAAGCTCAACCAAAGAGAACACATTTTCTCCCTTGCGTGCCTGTAACTGGATAGATATGCTTGTTTTATTCTGGGGCTTACTACGGGAAAGTCTAAACCTCTTCAAAATAAAAGATTTAAACTCCATCCTAAACTTTTTTATTTTTTTAAATAATAAAGTTGAAATTATGCTCCATAAATCATATTCTTTGTCTTATTTTTCTACTAGTTCAAAGTTTGGTGAGTGGTAGGAAAATAATTACTATTTATTGGGTCTTCTAACAAGGCAGCTTCTCCTAATGTTTCAAAAAGGAATTCTAAAAATAGAACCTCAAAGTATAGTTTTATTCATAATTGACAGTATATATGAGAAATCTCTTGCTTCAAGAAGTTGTACAGGATTAAATTACAAAGGACTTTAAAAAGTGTTTAATCTAATTATTATAAATTTAAAAAAGAATGGGAGCTTTGGATACATCCCCACATTTCCAAGGTCATATTATTATTATTTTGTATAGTATTCCTGGTATATTTAAATTCATTTGCTTATTATTCCTACAATAGTCTAAACTAATGTGGCATTTTTTTAAAGATTTATTTTTATTGTTTTTGACAGAGAGAGACAGACTGAGATAGACAGAGAGAAGGGGGAGGGCCCAGAGCAGTCTCCATATTTGGACGTCATCAGTTTTCAACATGGTTTCTTTCCACACAGGTGGGTGAGGAGCTGCTCAGGACAGGCACTGGGCTGGGGGCCTCCTGCATGGGAGGCATGCCCCAGCGAGCTGGGGGCCAAACCAGGGGCCTCCTATATGGAAGCTTGTCCCAGCAGGAACTGAACTGGGGGTTCCACCACATGGGAAACACACCACAGTTCAGCATAAGTCTCCTCACAGGTTGGGGCCGAGACTTGATCCTCAAACCCTGGGGCTGCAAAGTGAGCGCTCAACCCCATGAGCCATCCTGGCTTCCTACCATGTGGCATTTTTAATATTTAAGGAAATTTCCAGCATTGGAAAGATTTCTAATGTTAACATATAAAGCATAAAACTTTTAGCCTCAACATAGAAGACTGGCAAGCCCTGTCCTCTTAGGTATTTTTCTTCATTCACTACTAACTTTACAACTTGGGTTTTTAATTACCAAATTCTTGATATAGAATGTGAATCTTACATTGCAAGACCCTGTTAGGAATTGTTATGAGCACTTTAACCAACGGAAACATGACAAAGACTATTTAACCTTTAAACACAAGTTTTCCTAACAAGACAGGAACAAAAGAAGGTCTAAAACAAAGACCCTGATTAATTGGCTATGTTAGATATCTCATTCTCATACTCGTAGTTCCCTAGATCCAGGAATGAAGGAAAAAAAGTGTTGCCTTTATCTAGAACACACAATTTAAATTTTTTCTTTTTTTCTTTTCTCTTTGTAAGAAGTTAAGGAGAGAAGGGCAAAGTTTTGAACAATTACAAAGGTCTCTAATTACCCTTTTATCTGAATCTCCTCAGTACTTAAAAAAAAAAAAATCTGCACTTTATTATACCATTGTTCATTGACCACCTATTTTGTAGGATTCTATTGTGTTACTTGTGTATAAGTTAACTTCCCAATTTGAGTGCAAAATGGAATAATGCCACTACTTTTCTTTGTTTATGATTACTAAAACCTCATAGACTCTCTGTGCACAAAGGTTTTAATTCAATTTTAATAAATACATAACTTTCCATAGTAGGTCCTACCAAAAATTACATGGTTATGGTTCCTTCTGGGGGTCAGACCTGAACTATGTTGTTTGCCATTGCCTACACATGTACTTCTGTAGGATGCTTAGGAAATATTGGGTTTTCAGTGACTTAGGGACACTAACTTCAAGAAACAAGTCACTTCATCCTTAGCATAGCTACAGAGATCGTCCAAAACCATTACTACAAAAAGCAATGAAAGAAAAGTGTTGTTTGCTCGGTACCAGTTGCAACCCTTTGGAAGGCTACAAAGGGAATAAAAGCTTATGTGGGAACACTGAAGGAAAAGAGGGAGGGCGAGGATTACAAAGAGAGGTAAACAATATAATCACATTTATATTCTCATCAGAAGGTAACACATTATGAATATTTGTATAACAAGGGTTATTAGCTAGTCATATTCTTCTTATCAAAATTGACATATTTGGTTACTTTACTATCACAGCATGAGCTATGGATTGCTTGATCACAACATATCTCATTTGGAATATCTTAGTTTCCTATTATTGCTGTTTAAAAAACCCCAAAAACTTAGTAGGTTAAAACAACTTAAATTTGTTATCCTACATTTCTAAAAGAAAGAAATCCAAAGTGGGTTAGCAGAACTTCATTATAAAAAGGCTCTGAGGATGATTTCTTTCTTTGCCTTTTACAGCTTCTGGGGGTCATATGTACTCCTTGGCTCATGGCCCTCTCTTCCATTTATTTTTACTTAAAAAATTAATTATTGAATTTATTGGGGCTACATAGGTTGGTAAAAATGACATGGGTTCCAGGTGTATAATTCTACATTACATTGTCCATGCATTGCGTTGTCCTGCTTCTATTATATCTTTTTCTCTCCCTCTGCTTCTGGGGTCACATCAGCTTCACTACTGTGACCCTCTCCTGCCTCCATTTTATAAGGACTCTTGTGATTACATTGGGATTACATGGAAAATCCAGAAGAATCTTCCCATCTCAAGATGCTTAATTTACTGTTGCAGCATCCCTTTTGCCATGTGCAGTAATATATTCACAGGTTTTGGGGTTTAGGGCATGTACCCCTTTCCATAGCCATTATTCAGCCTACCTCAGGAAATATATTTTATTTATGTTCATTTGTCTATAATACTTCTAGAAAGAGAGGCTGCATATAACAAAAGCTTCTGGTAAACATTTTATATGTGCATCCATATGACACCGTGTAAAAAGATTTATTGTGCAGAAGTTTCCAAAACAGCTAGCAGTCAGTGGAGACTCCAGAATTGCCAAATGAGAGGGGTTTAGGGGTGGCAACATGGTGGAAAAATAAAGGCTAAGAAACTTAATTTGCAGCTGTGTTCTCATAGCTAGTTTAGTATTTTTACATGGGTTTTGTGTTTATTTTAGGGAAGACTGGGGTCAGGGGCTAATGAAACTATGGGAAACTAATTCTTCCTTTCCTCATCCCTATCAAGTTAAATCACTTGGCTCTACAACTGCCAGTGTTAGAAAATCCTGTTTAGACAGGAGCAGAGATAAGACATGCAGATTGGCCCTTGTGTGTGAAATTTACTTGGGGTTAACATGATTAAATAAATCCTGCTAATTTGGATATTTTATTTTTATCATTTAGATCAATTCAATGTTAGTATGCCAATGTAACTCACTTTCACTCAGCTTCTCAGTATCTATGATTTTATACCGTTCACTCAGCAGAACTGCCTCCAAATGCTCATGTACATTTGGAATTTACTTAGTTTTTTATTAGAATTTTAGATAACATAATAAAGTAAAGATTATCTTTGTGACATGCTGAACTTAATGTAGGAACGCAAAGTTTTGAACTAAACGTAATTATTTAGAAGGCTTTATATTGATAATATTATGAGAGTTTCATGTTTTAGGTTTTCCTAGTTCTTGTGGTCTTGGTATATTGGTTTTATCAGTATTTATCATCTGCATTAGATTAACAGCCTTGTGATGTTAGTAAAGTATTTGCCATATGATGATAAACTAATCTGATCTATATGAGTAAAAATTTCCATACATTTAGGGATACTTATTTTTCTAATTTTCTTATGAATAGGATCCTGTGTGTAAGTTAATTTAAAAAATAAGGATATTCATTACAGTGTAAATTAGAAAACAAAGTGGCTGTATTGTTATGATATGTTCACATGATATGGTGAGGAGTTAAAAAATCAGCTTGGAAACTAAGTACTTATGATTCCATATTTTCTTGCTAAAAATGTATATACTTAATTATGCATGCTTAAAACAGAATCTGAAACACACTTATACATCAAACTGTTACTAATTAAAACAGCGTATTGAATACTTTTATATTCCCAGTTTTGTTCTAAATGCTTTGCATGTATCATTTTATATAATTCCACAGAAAGTCTATGATGATTATTATTATTATCCCAAGTTTATAGATGGAAACAAGTCACAGGGAGAAAATAAATTTCCAAGAACATCTGGTTATATAATATTGTCTTTGAGATAAGGCTATTCAGAGGACTTTTACCTCAACTTTGTTCATAGTCTATGCTAGAATTCTCAATAATGAGTATTAGTTTTATAACTATGAGAAAGAAAAGAAGTATTTTTCATTTGGGAGAAAGAATGATCTTCATAAAAGGGTTGCAAACACCTGGCTGCAATTTATCTGATATGATACACTATTTAAAATGTAAGAAAACTGATCCCTGAAAACCTGTTATTGAGTCTTCAAATGCCATTACTTTTGAAAATCAATTCAAATTAAATCCCCAAATCTTCACACAAATAATTGAATAAAAATGCATTGACTTTTTTAGCATTTGCATGCAAACTTTTCATCTTTTTCTAAAAATTAATTTTTAGACTAAATTTCAAAACTTCAAATAGTATTTTCATTTTCAAATAAGTTTATATAATTTTTAAAGCACAGAGAATTGATATAATGAAACTACTAAAGGATTTTGTTTAAAAATCATGTTGGTTTTTGTCAAAGTGTGTTATAATGGATTCATAGAAACAAAGGACAAGTTATGTAGCAGATCATCAGTGTTCTGGTTATCTATTGCTATGGAACAAACCACCCCAATAATTAGTAGTATAAAATGACCATTTATTATTATTTTGCATCATACTGTAAGTTACGTTCTGAGCTGGGTGGTTTCAGCTTATGTTCCTTCATGTTGCTGCCGTTGGAGTTCAGTTGTGCTACTGTCATCTGAAGGCTGAACTGGACTGTATATCTAAGATGGTGCACTTCATTTGGCTGGGAGTTGAAGCTGGCTAATGGTTAGAAGTTTAAGGGCAGCTATAAATTGGAATGCTTACATAAGCAAAAGTCCAAGTGGTTTGGATTTTTCAGAGAATGGTGCCTTGGTTTCTAAAAGAAACATCTCAACAATGTATGTTCATTTGTGACCTTTCCAAAAGGCAGAAAGTGGAAGCTGCCCAGGCCAATTGATGGTTAAATCCAGAACCAGCACAACACAGCTTCTTTCACAGTGCACAAAATCTGACAATTAAGTTTGCCAACTTGCCACCATGTGCTTATGTTGGCAGCACTGTACAAACAATTTTGCAAGTTTTCATGACCTTGGCATATCAGTATCTCACAGCTGTGTTCGTATTGATGTGTGGCTGTGTCTTGCTGAGTGGTGTTCATTATTGTTGTGTGTTTGTGTGCCGTCATGAGAATGTCAGAGCTTAAATTACAGCAATAAACAAACATAAAATTTCTTGTTAAATCTGGCAAGAGTGAAAGTGAAACCAGGTTCATGTTAGCCCAAGTTTATGGGGACAATGCTATGATGAAAATAGCAGTGTACACATAGATTAAATGTTTTTCTGAGGGGAGAGAAAGCATTATGATGAAGAGAGGTCATATTGGCCAGTAACAAGATAAGCAGAACTAAGGAAAACATTGCAGAAATCTATTGAATTGTGCATCACATTCATTGGCTGACTGTGGGAAGCATAGCAGACCAAGTCAACATCGATAGAGAAACAGTAAAATTTTCACTAAAAATCTTGGCACGAGAAAGGTGTGTGCAAAAATGGTCTTGAAGGAGCTCACCGATGGGGGAGTTGAAGTTTGCCAAGACCTTTTGGAGAAGCAAGAGGACGTTTTGGTCTGTGTTATCACCGGTGATGAAAGTACACAATAGAAGTCAGCCAATTCTCCATAACCAAAAGAGTTTTGTCAGCCCAAATCAAGAGTTAAAACGATATTGCTAACCTCTTTGATATCAGAGGGATTGCTCATTAAGAATTGGTACCAACTGAACAGTCAACCAAGCTGGGTATTTAGAAGTGCTGAGAAGACTGCTTAAAAAAGTTAGAGAACAACGACTTGAATTTTTTGCCAGCAACTCATGGCTCTCATATCATGACAATGCACCAGCTCATATGGCACTATGAGAGAGTTTTTAGCCAGTAAACTAATTACTGCATTGGAACACTCTCTCTACTCACCTGAGCTGCACCTCGGTGACTTTTTTCTTTACCCAAAGATGAAGGAACTATCAAAAGGAAGACATTTGTGTAACATTCAGGACATCAAGGATAATATGACGACTGCTTTGATCACCATTCCAGGAAAAATGTTCCAAAATTGCTTTGAAGGGTGGACTATTGGCACTGTCATCAGTGCATAGCTTCCCAAGGAGAGTAACATGAAGGTGGCTATAGTGATATTCAGCAATGAGGTATACAGCACTTTTCCTAGGAGGAGTTCACGATTTAATGGTCAGCCCTCCTATATTCAAAGGAATAGAGAAATAGGTTCAGGGGCAAGAGATGGAAGATAGTGGATATTGGTGCTGCTGTGTTTGAAAAATGCAGACTGCTGCAGTTGATTAAGAAGCAAACTTCATCAAGTCTTTGTAAAATATATTTTTATATTTTTATATAACCTTTCCTTCACAAGGCCTAGTAATAGGTCTTCTGTCTTCAGAACCCTTCCTTTGCATCACAGTGCTTTTAAATACTATTCTGTTTGAAAGGCAAATGAAGAAATAAGAATGAGAAGCAGTGGTAAGTAGCTTTTATAAGTGAAGACAGCCATGGAATTTGAGCTAGCTACTTGACTTTTTAAATCTGGAAACAAAATAAATTGGAAATGATAATAGTGCTTCCCTCATATAATTGTTGAAAAGATTAAATGAGAAATTGTAAGAAAGTCAAATAGAGTAAAAAATTTTATCTCATAGTCTTATGACAATTATCATTAATATTACATTTAAAAGATAATATGGTACAGCAGAAAAAGTATAGAGTCAGACAGATCTAATTTTTATTTTTAAATGAAATTGCTAAAAATTGCTATAATATTTTAAATTAGAACATCTCTTGTTGAGACTACCTTTATGACATTAGCAATACCTGAGAAACTATTATTGACTATGTCTCTTATATTAGTCACCTTTGGACGACTACAGTACACAATGGACAAAGCAATGTCCCAAATCTCAGTAGCCTGCTCCAAAAATGGTTTATTTTTTCCACTTGTTAAATATAGACTAAGGTAGTCGGGGGTTTCTGTGGCTCTGCTCCTAGACCCTTCTTTACTCCAGGACCTGAGCTAAAGAGGCTGTCTCTACTTGAAGCATGTTGTTCTAATGGCAGAGGGAAACACAATAACTAAACCACATAATGTCTCTTAAAACTTGTGTTCAAATAGGATATATGTCATTTACATTAACATTTCAATAGCCCAAGACATCTCATATGGCTAAGCTCAACCACAACATGTCAAGGGTGCTTGATTCTCTTACAAAAAGATGATTAAATAATTAGACATAATAAAATATTCTATTAGAGTCCAAGACAGGAATAATGTGACTGCTTGACTAAAAGTTCCTAGAGGCATAAAAAAATAAAAAGGGAAAATCATCTAAAATGTTTTAAAATACCTGTTTTTCCGTGACTAACACACAAATTCCTTCACTTTAGGTGGTCATTAATAGTGAATTCATGATATAGGCAAATATTAACATGTGGCAGGTCCCCGTGCTCCAAATTGAAGAAACAATGATTAAAATTTTAATTTCTGTTAACCTAAAAGTGTACTTAAACATACTCAGAGAAAATGAATAACGTGCCCTTTGTATGATTGCAATAATAATAATAAAAAACGATCAAGTTATTACAGGCAATTCAGTCAAGTTAAAGTACTTCATTCGTTCAGTCAACAAAGAGGTTAATAGAGTTTTCTATGTGCCAGACACTGAACTAAGTTTTTTTTCTAAAGATTTATTTTTATTGTTTTCACAGAGAGAGACAGAGACAGAAAGAGACAGACAGAGACAGAGAGAATGGGGAGAACCAAGAGCAGTCTCCATAGCTGTACATCATCAGTTCTTGACATAGTTTCATTGCATACAGGTAGGTGGGGGCCACGCAGGGTTGGAACTGGGCCGTGGGGCCTCCCACATGGGAGGCATGTACTCTTTAGCTAGGGGCCGAACCAGGGTCTGAACTGAGGGTATCCCACATGGGAAGCTTGCCCCAGCAAGAACCAAACTGGGGACCTCCCACATGGGAAACACACCACAGTTCATCATATAGGTCCACATGGGCTGGGGTTGGGATTCAAACTTCTGACCCTGGGCTGCAGGGAGAGCACTTAACCACAGAGCCATCCTGGCATCCCCTGAACTAAGTTTTTAAAGATGAACAAAACTCAGACATAGCCCTTGCCCTTCATGTGGTATAGCAATACATCAGCAGGTCAGTGGTAAGTTTTATAATGAAAGGTTTTGAAGATTAATCTCATGTTTTGATTTTAACACCCTAAATTAAAGTGGGGGAGGCATGTCTTTGTGAGGGTATATAATTATTTTAATTATTATTTTTTTATTGTTTTTGACAGAGAGAGAGGGAGAGAGAGAGAACTGAACTAGGGGCACTCCCCAGTTCAGCATATGGGTCCGCACGGGCCGGGGCCGGGATTTAATCCTGGGTCCCCCGCACTGCAAAGTGAGTGCTTAACCCACTGAGCCATCCCGGCTTCCCCTATAAAATTATTTTAATGAAACAATTTTTGAATAGTCAACCTAAGCTAAACATCATGCTACTTTTTTCTAATGCCCTTAAAAATAGGAGGTAGCATTGCACACAGAGACATTGAAGAGCCCTCTTAAATAAAGAGCAAATTAATCTTTATACGCCATGGGTAGAAACTATTTAAAAGTGTATTCAGTATACAAAAGGAATTACAGTATAATTTTTAAATTTTGCATCATCTTATGAATAGGAATTTAATTGCTGTTATTTTGATAAAATGTGCAGTATAGAAAGAATAACATGTAGTGCTTTAATTGGCCCTTTGTTCTGCAAAGAGACCTGTTTGAAAAAAAAAAAAAATCTTTCCATTTCTTTTTTTTTAACCTCAGCTACATTTCCAAAGAGATATATAGAGACTAATGAAGGTGTACAGTGAGTACTAATGGAAAAAAAGGAACATTTCCAAACCTAACTTAAGCATTAAGCAAATATTGAATATAAGTTAATAAATAAAATTAGAGTTTCTAAAATTTCTTCCTAATTAACAACCTGTTAAATAAAATATGTGGGGTTTTTTGAGATTCAAATTGCTTAATGTTATTAAAGATTAAATAAAATATTTACTATGTTCCTTGCAAAACCAGGTTAGTTTCAAAAAGCAATCCTAGAAGTGGCTATTACTTTAACATGGGATCTATTTCTGTGGTAAATTGACATGGTATTTACAGTGGTTTTTTTTGTTTTGTTTTTTTAAGCAGTATTCTAATTTTTTTTTAAATATATTTTTATTTATGTATTTTTATTTTTGACAGAGAGAGAACTGAACTGGGGGAGCTCCCAGTTCAGCACATGGTTTCGCATGGGCCAGCGCCAGGATTCGATCCCCTATCCCCGGACCCCTGCACTGCAAAGTGAGTGCTTAACCCACTGAGCCATCCCGACTCCCCATACACACAGTGTTTTTAAACTTACTATAATTTGACGTTATTTACTTAAGTTGATGTAGGAGTCATTTGGTGAACTTTTAAGTGCCTTTAAAATAAATAGGGGAAGCCGGGATGGCTCAGTGGGTTAAGCGCTCACTTTGCAGTGTCAGGGACCGAGGATCGAATCCTGGTCCTGGCCCGTGCGGGCCCATATGCTGAACTGGGGAGTTCCCCCAGTTCAGTTCTCTCTCTGTCTCTGTATCTCTCTCTCTCTGTCAAAAAATTAATAAATAAAAAAATAACAGTTTAAAAAAATAAATATTTGTTCCCTCTCATTGACTACAGAATAATTTTAGAAATAAATATAAAGAAGATTCAAAACTAAGTTATTCATCCTCCTGCATACTCATGACCATGTGAGGACCGTGCTGGGGACTGTGATCCCAGGGACACTCCACTCCACAGCAGCTTAACTGCTGTGTGTTCTCCTGGGCGCTCAAGCTGGGTTTTACTTTTCCAGTTGGTTTTCCTATCTCGCTACCAGCAAGGCAGTGCTGTTGATCTGAGTCATCTGCCTCCCTCCTGTGGCATTTTTGAATCTCTCTCCTTACTTTTACCTCTCTATCCCCTTCTCCAGAACTACAGTGAAATCCAATTCAGGTGACAATCAGAAGAACCCGTCTTCCTCCCTTAAGCTGCAATTACCCAGGGCAGCATAAGGCACCTTGTATTGTACATATTGTGGGCTATGGAACTAATGTAGGTTTTTAGCACAAAACCAAAAATCTGAAAAAAAGGCATATCACACTATATGAATAAAAGGAAAACAAACAAACAAACAAAACAAAACAGAAAAACCATATCACTAGTTGCAATGTAGCATGTATGATTAAAAATAAAATGTCTTACCAAAAATCCTATTCATACTTATGTGGGACTTTATGTACCCCACTTTTTGTGTCCTTCTCAAATATGGTGTTCTGCATAAATAAAGCTTGCTTTGAAATTCTTATAACTTCAAAGCTCTGTTAAAGGAAACATTTTATAGATGGTATAAGGTCTTGTGAGTTATTTTAGATAAATTTTAGTCAGTACACAGCCTAAAATAAATAAGCAAAAGAAGAGAATAGTGTTGTGGTAGAAAATTTCCTAATGAGTATAAAAGAGAAGTCATGCTGATACTCATTTTTGAGAAATTCATACCCAGCCCTGAACTTTTTCTTTTTGCTTGGTCAACTAAAGGAAGGTGCAATGGAATCAGAATAAAGTGTGTGATGTTCTGATAAAAAACTAAAATACAAAACAAAGCATTTTCTTAAAAGAGTTGGACCAGTCTAAAAGAAAAGAAAAAAAAAAGAAAAAGAAAAAAAAAAAGATGGTCTACAGATAGGAAAGTCATAAAGATCTTTTGACATCAAATGATTTAGATGTCATGGAGCTATAAGATATTAGAATTCACCAGATTTAATCTCCTCACTTAGATAAAGAATCGGAGCTAAAGAATGTAAGGAACTAGACTCCAGAGAAACAATTTCTAAAGAACTCAATTGCAGGGCTGAATTTAAAGGGCTCTACATCAAAGAATCTTAAAAATAATGTGGAGAAAAATCAATGTCCATGTCAGCTGTGACCAGTAATGGCAGCATTTAGTAATAAATGTGCTGAATTATGCTAGGAACTGCATAAAATCCTAGTACCAATATTACCATTTGCAAGTCTATTGTATTTTAAAACACTTAAAAGCAAGAATATAAAAAACAAAAGCAAATCTTTTAATTTACTATTTCTATGACTTCATATTATGCAACGAAGGCAACCATAACCATATTGCAGTATTATTTCTAGGTTACCTAATTAGTTCTTTAGAGTCATTGTCACTATCATTCTTTGTTGTTACTGCTTTAAAATGGAAGCATCAGGTATGAACATATAAGAGAAGAAAACAAATAAGACCAATGAAATGGTGATATCTGAGCATGCTAATGGGGTAAGGTACCCCTCTGAAATGTATCTGCATAGTCAGACAGCTGAGCTCTGGTTGTGTCTGTGTGAACATTGGTCAGGTAGAGGGTTATGAATGTATGCCTGAACTATGTCACAAATAATATTGAATACATAGAATCCTGAATTATATGGACACAGTATTCAAGGTTAAAAGTGTTATGCCTTTGAACTATTGCAGCCAGTCAAGTACGAAAAAGAATTAGAGAATTTTTGGTACAGACAGCTTTAATGTCTCTATCATCTTTACAACCTTGAAGTTGAAGGAAACAGGGTAGAACTGTTCTCACCTTTAAAAACTGATACTTGCTGTGGGTGTTATTTATAGATTTCTAAAATATTTATTTTCCCATTTACAAACTTAATCTTATACGGTTGTCTGTGAAGTTGATTCTCTTCTGGGGTAAACTCCAAAAAGTAGTGAGGATTCCAACTATAAGAATAATTTTTGTGTGGCAACTAGCCAGAACATAGTGTTCCCAAAATTCAATAAAGTATATGCCAAATTACATGGCTACAAAATTTATGAAACAAGGAACCAAGATTTTTCCTCTGCTGGGGAGTTTACGTTTCTGAAGCATTTATCTGACATTTTGAAATTACTTGTGAATGTAAGGCTCTGGTTTTAAGAGATGCCTGTGTTGAAAAGCTTTTTTCTGCAAGTAGCTAACTTCTAATCACACCTTAGAACAGAAGCAAATGTAGCACACTGTTTTGGCCTCACGGAGAATTCAGGAAAGAGGAGAGGCCATTGACCAAAAGGGAAGGATCCACTCAGCCAGGTTGGAGAAAGCTGGGAATGGGCACGCAGCTTGGTGTCCATCAACCAGGATTAGTAAAGGGAAGGACAGAAGAGAAAGTGCTATGCCCCAGCTCTGACAGTTTAACCCTTGTATGTAAAATTATATGACAGTATTCAAGGTTAAAAATGTGTCTTTGAACTAGTGCAGCTCATTAAATAGAAAAAAGAATCAGATAATTTGGAAACATATAGCTTTAAGATTTATGTTATACTTTAAACATTGAAATTTAAGGAAAACCCAATAAAACTAACATGCCTTTCATAAGCTGTTTGATCAAACTAGAAATTGATGTCTACAAATACTTGTGATTTATAAATATAATAGGGTTATAGAAGACTAAAGGGGCTGTATTCAGACTCTTTAAAAGGTGACTATTTAGGCAATGGCTCATTCCATGATTCAACCTTGAAATAACTAAGTATAAGGCCATTTTTTCCAGTATGTTAGTGTTTTTAATAATATCTGTTACTAAAATGGAATGATTCTTATACAGAACTGGGATCATCATCTCTCTAGCTTCATATTTAAAACATAGAACTCATGATGCATAATGTTTATGCTTCCTATTTTTTCTTTTTCTTTTAAGCACCTTTTAAAGGTTTATTTTTTTATTGTTTTTGACAGAGATTGGGTCTCACCCCGGTGAGAACTGAAGTGGGGGCACTCCCCAGTTCAGCACATGGGTTCGCATGGGCTGGGGCCAGGATTCAATCCTCGGTCCCTGGGGCTGCAAAGTGAGTGCTTAACCCAGAGCCATCCTGGCTCCCCATAAGCACCTTTATTTTTATTTATTTACATTTTTGCTATGGCTGTTGCTTATGCTATGAAATAATAGTAGTACTTGTTGTTGCTGCAAAGAATCAGCATCTCATTCTCTTTAAAACAAATTTTTATTTTATTTTTTAAACATTTATTTTGTTGTTTTTGACAGAGAGAGAGAGAGAGACAGAGCGAGACAGAGAGAAGGGGGAGGGCCTGGAGCAGTTCCCATAGTTGTACATCATCAGTTTTCAACATAGTTTCATTCCACACAGGTGGGTAGAGTGCTGCACAGGATGGGAACTGGGCCAGGGGTTTCCTGCATGGGAAGCACACCCCAGTTCAGCATATGGGTCCACACAGGTCAGGGCCAGGACTGGATCCTAAGACCCAGGGGCTGCAAGATGAGTGCTTAACTTGCTGAACCATCTCAACATCCCCCCAATTTTTATTTTTTCAATTAAATGTTGTTATTGATTTATAATCTGGAAACTTTTATTAAATTATTGCTCATATGTAATGAAAGAGTTAGATAGTTGAGACAGGCTTTAGTAGTAAGGACATGATTTGGCAGTGTAATATAATAGCTCCTTTTCTATCTATGTATGTTGCTGTAAGAACACTGTGCTTTTCTCTTACATGAAGTTGCATGTCATGTGCAGTGCTATGAACTGGCTGAGGAGAGCCTTTGGGAAGAATCCAGGTTGCTGCATTGAGGGCAGTGGATAAAAGGGTGGGTATTTCTCGTGTTAGCCACCCAGGTCAGATGTTAGCACAGGCAAGGCAAACTTGTCTTTTTCTGGGCTGTGATCACTTGGGCCTGGGCTTTGAGGAAGCTGAGGGTGTTGCAGGTTGTAGGGAAAGTGCCCTCTACCAAAAGGAAGCAGTTTGCTGGGAATCCCGTTAACAGGATCTTGCAAACTGGCTCTTCAATGTCTATACTAATTTCTTTGTCTTGCCCACGCTACGGGGCCCCTTAGCAAAGTCTGATTTAAATGTTCTCATATAAGTTATTCCTTCTAAGTTTTTATTTATTTAATTTTTTTACAGAGAGAGAGAGAGATACAGAGACAGAGAGAGTTGAGCTGGGGGAACTCCCCAGCTCAGCACATGGTTCCGAACAGGCCAGGGCCAGGATTCGGTCCTCGGTCCCAGGTGCTGCAAAGTGAGTGCTTAACCCACTGAGCCATCCCAGCTTTCCCAAAGTTAATCCTTCTAGAGTCCATCATTAAGTTGTGTTCACACTTGTGCCATGGAGCCCAGTGCAACAATGGTAGTAGAGAAGGATGCTTGTCCTCATGGGGATCCTAAAGCTATTGTCAAGTTTAAGAACGAGCACAGGGTTTTGGTCTTTCTTGAAATTGTCATTTATCTGACTCAGGAACATTAAGTCACTTTTCAGAGGATATTTTCAACATTTGTAATTTAAACCACCACCACTAAATGAAAGATGGCATATTCACTGAATTTAAATGTGTGCAGTGATAAGCACCTCCTAGACAGGGACAATGGAACGGTTTGAGTTTAACCTCTCTCACATATTATCTGAGGAAACTTGCTTTCCTAGTCTGAGAACTGAGTTAATATTAACTCCCTTGTTGGTGGTTTTCTTCATGAAATAATATAATGACACATAAAAATGCTAGACACATACATGGTACCATTTAGTAAGCAGCAATTGATAACAGTTCTAAGATATGCAGGCATTTACATTTTAATTACTGAATCTTGTATTATATTTCTTGATTAACACATTATGGAAATTCATACACACACACAAACCTTCTCAGTAGTGTTTTTATTTGCATGGCTTATAGCACAAGGCAAATAATTATGTTTTTTCTAGCTAATAGTAAATCTAAGATGAAATGACACATGTCTATCAGATAAAGAATGTCTTTGCAAAGATTCAGCAAATTCCTGGGTTGTGTTCAGATAAGACTGTTTACCTATTTATTCTTTTTTAAAAAGTAAAAATTTATTTCCAAGTTTATAAATTGCAAACTGAAAAAAAAAACTAGCCCAGCATGTTGACTGCTGGATGAAGGCATGTAATTAAAAGTTCCATGGGGAAGCTGGGATGGCTCAGTGGGTTAAGCACTCACTTTGCAGCGCTGGGGACTGAGGATCGAAACCTAGCCTGGCCCGTGCGGAACCATATGCTGAACTGGGAGTTCCCCCAGTTCAGTTCTCTCTCTGTCTCTGTATCTCTCTCTCTCTCTCTCTCTCTCTCTCTCTGTCAAATAAATAAATAAAACTTTAAAAAGAGTTCCACAAATGAGATTCTATAGAAATTGAGATGACTTCATGGCATTGTCTCCTTGTGGTTATACAAAGTGTCTGAATCTAGTTATCTGTCCACCTGCACAAAATATTAATTCCTAGTTCTCTTTTCCCCCTTAACATTTTCCTGTGCTGGTGTTTGTAGCAATGCTTTATTGTGGGATTACTTAAGTAATGTATTTTCCCAATAAAACCTGACAGTTATTCTTTTTTTTTAATTCTTTTTATTTATTGTTTTTGACAGAGAGAAAGAGAGAGAGAGATACAGAGACAGAGAGAGAACTGAACTGGGGGAACTCCCCAGCTCAGCATATGGGTCCGCATGGGCCGGGATTCGATCCTCAGTCCCTGGGGCTGCAAAGTGAGCGCTTAACCCACTGAGCCATCCCGGCTTCCCC